>BQKN01056455.1:0-39371 GCA_022839385.1 Asparagus kiusianus
GGTTACCACCTGTAACCCCCTATAAATATCAAGAACTCAATTGAGTTTAGGGGGGGGGGATTGGGATCTCATCAACGGATCGAATTTTGGCTCATCATCAAAGGGAAATTCGGTCAAGGGTCTGGCTCTTTGAACCTGAGGATTGGCAGCAAAGAAGAGCATTCGTTCTTCGATTGGAGCTTTGGAAATCAACAACCAGAGCCTCTTCATTCTTGGCTATTAACCGAACTTTCGGTTTAAATCAACTCTTTTATAGAGTTTCAAACTCGATCTGAGTTATCAACTCGTCCAGAGTTTTAAAACTTGCTTTGCAAGTTCTTCTAAACTCGGTCAGAGTTTCAAACTTGCCCTGCAAGTTCTTCTAAACTCGGTTAGAGTTTTAAGACTTGCCACGCAAGTTCTCCACAGCGTCAAATCGTGAGGAGAAGACCACGTTCCAGTGAATCAAGACATTCGGATCGTCAACGGAGAGCAAACTCGACGCGATCAATCGAGGGAGGCACTCCATCGCCGCCGTGAAGAACCCAGAATTAAACAAAGGGGAGAGTCAAATTCATTCTCCTCTCTTTTGTAACCGGAATCCAAATTGTAATTGATTTTGAGAGAATACAAGTCAAATTTTCTTTCATTGTCTTTTTACTGCAAATTTCCAACAAACATTATATTTTGATATTTAAGGATTTTCTCTCTTTGTGAAAGCATCGTTGCTACGTGCTATTTGAAAGAGGTCCAAAGAAATTACATTCATATGAAGAACAAGGATGGTTGGTGAGTGGATGGAAATTGTTCTATTTTTCAAAAATAATGAATATTTCTTCATCAGAGATTTATATAGTGAATTATAGATTTGAAATCATTGTAAAAAATATATAATTATTATATAAACTTCTTGTGTACTTGTGTCCTCCAATTTTTTTTTTGATTCCACTAGGAGTAATTGCTTCGAATTTATAATATAAGCATCACAAGGGTCTGTGCATGTTTATGAATTTTGAATACTCATATATCTGATCCTTATTTTTACACTTGATATTATTGAGCTCTCGAACTTTAATTGCTTGCACACCGTCTCTCTTCATTTGTTAAAGTTCTTTGATTTTCTATCTTTGTAGGTCAAAGAGGAGGAGAGTTGCTTCCAGTGGAGAAAACTTGGAAACATCGAATACAGGTAACTTGTCAGTGTAATCCAGTGATACATAAATACCTTCAGATGTGGATTTAGTGTATAGCTAACTGTTAATTGTTATTGTCTATGCTTTCTCTCCCATATTTGCTTGCATTAGTGTTCTATTCTTGATTTTTTTCTTCCATAGGGGATGCTATAGTCTTATGGTACAAACAATATACACATCTTGGATGCTGGAAAATTGAGCATCTCTAGTTTATTCTTTATAATTAGTTTCAACTTGAGAGTTTGTTGGGCTTAATTCAATTTTTTTTAATAATAACCAGTTAGTATGGACATGCATAATCTCATGACAATAAAAATTAAAGTTATCTTATATTGAATTAATATAATTATTATTCTTAAACTTCATTTCTTTCAAAAATTATATGAAAATAATATTATGTTAATTATTTTATGTTCTCACTAATTAAAATATTTTTTCTTAATCTCAAAATATAGGTGATTGATGGAAATAAATGTTTGCGGAATGTATATGGCAGTGCATAGTATTATATATTAAAACACCTAGGCCAAACCTATGGCCATATGTGTTATAAAAGTGAAGGTTTGCTATAGACAATTATCAGTATGTTTCAAAAAAATGCTTGCTCTCTGGATAAATAGAACGGGGCTTACAGTGCAAATGTAGCTAAAAATGGATATTGTATGGCGGCACTTGGATAAACGCATGAAGAGATGCCAAACCTATCGATCCTGTACTTCTCATGCTCGATACATGAGGCAGCATCAGGCATGTTGCACTAGAGTAATATAATTTTTGAGAGCAGGCCATGGAATAGGGGTTCATTCGAATGATGATATTTTTTTCAATGATTATATCTGAATGAAAGGTTAATTCATTGAGTTCACTACTTTGATATTTAATATGGGGGTCTACATCTGACAGAAGTTTTCATTATTGTGGTAAAATTTTTGCTGTTGAATGTTTTTCTGAAACAAACTTTTGTCCACTGTTAAAGGGCATGGTATGTTGAAGTTCTTCAGTTATTGGTTTACTTTAGTTTACCGTATTTGGTCAAAATTGTCAAAAAGTGGAGACGATACACTGGTTTGTGCTGAAATATAATATTTCGTTGAGCACTTGTGATTGAGTAGAAGAAGGATTAAGAACTTCGATTATAGTGTATAGAAGCATACATCCAAAAAACTTTCAGTAAATTTGAAGTTAAATAGTTAATTATCAATGTTAGCATGGCTTTACAAAGGACTGATGTGATTTACTAGGTTTGCTTTGGAAGATTCTGGAATGTGTAGAATCCTCTAGAGCATTGTAGAAGGTTCTGTAATAGTACTAGAATGTAGTAGGATATAATAGAATGTAATAGAGCGTTATAGAATACTTAAGAGAAGTATTGAATTATGGGAGATGCACAAAGTTTTAGAGAATTCCTATGATAAAAGGTTAAGGCTTATAAATAGGGGGCGGACGCTCATTTACCAAACCATCCATCTAAAGCTTGTAAACTCTCTTGAGTGCAATACTGGAGTTTCATTCAATCATCTTTTGTCTTGCTCTCTTGTTTAGCTAGTTATTTTCCTTGTGTGGGTGATAGAAAGGCTGAACTTAGTGAGTTATTAGGGAGAGGCTTGCTAAGTACCGCATGTGAGCTTAGTAAAGACTTTTAAGTCCGTGATACTTGTCCTATGTTATTGTGGTTTCTATTTCCAACAGAGAACACTTCTTATTTCGTTGCTTCAGTTTTAGAAGATCAAATCTTACTTTTGATACCTTGAATTTACAATCAAGATCTAAGAAACTTGAACAACAAATGGTTGAAAATTAAGATAGAACGAAGAATAGAAGGATACATGGCAAATGACATACGATGAACAAGGTATAGGAAAAACAAAATTTCGAGTCTCACGCCTTGCTATATCTTTTAGCACTGCTGATACGAGTCGCTGTGCGAGCACTCTTGATCGCGAAATTATCAAGAGTGGGTAAAGAAGAAAACAACTGAAGAACACAAGAGTTTAATTAGGGCGAAGGAAAATACCTTCTCTAGATTATGAGAATCAATTGGATTTACAAAATCTCTCTCTCACAATCTCTCTAGATCAAAGAACAACCTCCCTGATCTCTTTTCTGATTACAAACTGAATAATCAACCCTAGAAAAGTCGTGTTTCTATTTATACTAAACAGAAATCCTAACTGGAGCAGGAAACAGACCCAGGCCCGGAACCGCTACGCGGTCGACCGCAGAGCCCAAGTCGGTTGACCGGTCAGAACGACGAAATCTGAAAAATCGATTACAGGGTTTCCGGTCGACCGCAGCGCCACCATCGGTCGACCGATCTCAGTCCCGAGACACAGTCTGGGTCTGTGCACGAAGCGGTCGACCGCCGTGACCAAGCCGGTCGACCGGCCAGAGCCCAACTGTAATTCCTGCCGTTTTGACGAATCCTTCGACTTCGTTGCTTCCAATGGCCTCGTCCACGACTCCTCTACTCTATTCTCAAGATACCATGAGAATCATCTATCCTCAAACTCCCATGAGGATCACTAAGCTCCCGAAGAGAAGATACACCCGTATCATGGGTCCCCCCCTTAGGAACTTGAAGTCTCATTCAAGTTAGAACTTCAACTGAGGGAACTCGCGAGCCCTTCCTTCTCTGTTGAACCACTTTGCCTTGCTAGGGACCTGACCTTGACGCCCAATGAGAAACGACTCCTTTGTCCCCCGCCTCGTCGTAGTCGTCTTCCGTTCCAAAATGCAATCTTCTTTCAGTGGCTCCTCTCTATCAAACCACAAGTCTTCAACATGCGGTAAGATCATCTTGTCATCACCTTCATCATCCAATAATGGAGGCTCAAACAACTTCAAGTACTCGACATTGATCACCGAATACATGCCCAAGTAAGGTGGCAAATCTAAACGAAAAGCGTTGTCACCAATCTGATCGAGAATCCGAAACGTACCATAACGAATAAGCTTCAACTTCTTCCCTTCTTTTTTTAGCCTCTCCTTACTCAATTTTAGCCATATCATATCGCCTTTACCAAAGTTACAAGGAACCCGATGTTGATCATGCTTCGCCTTGTACTTAGCTTGTGATTTCTTCAATTGAGCTTCTACCGTGGCATGAATATTTGCAATCTTCTCGAGAAATCGCTGAGCACGTTGTCTTTCACTCCCCTCCTTGCCGTCCACTGTGGCTTCACTTGAAAACACAAGATCGAACGGGCTCGGCGGTAAAAATCCATAACAAGTCTCGAACGGTGACTTTCCGGAAGATTCATGAATTGCCCGATTAAAAGCAAACTGCAAATATGATAAACTTTCATCCCAAGTCTTAGGATGCCTGGAATTATACCCCCGCAACATATGCACCATAGTCCGGTTGACTACCTCCGTTTGTCCGTCTGTTTGTGGATGAAAGGCCGTGCTCTTCTTCAATTTAGTGTCCATCAAACTCCACAACGAATCCTAAAAATGTTCGAGAAAACGGCTATCCCGGTCCGAAATAATCGAGCTCGGCAACCCAAAGTGCTTCCACACATGCTCAAAGAACAATTGTGCTGCACCCGCTCCCATCACGGTCTTCTTACAAGGAATCAATATCATCATCTTGTTGAACCGGTCCACCACAACGTACAAATAGTCGTGCCCGCGCTTCGTAGTCGGCAACCCTCCTAGAAAATCCATAGAAATGCTCTCCCACGGCCTAGAAGGAACCGGTAATGGTAGGTACAATCCCCTCTTCCTGTTAGAAGGCTTCGAAATACAGCGTAACTTACACCCTCCAACATACTTGGTCACATCATCAAGCATCCGTGGCCAAAACACATGTCGCCGTAGATTGAGAAGCGTTTTCTGAATGCCAAAATGCCCTTGCACACGCGAGGTATGTGCTTCCCGAATCCACTGCAACCTATCACCATCCTCCGGAATGCATAGTGATGTCCCACGATACAATAAGCCATCATCTCCAAGTGAATACTCCCCCTTTCGACCAACCTTCGCCTGCTCAAACACACTACCGAAGTCCCTACTGGATGCATACAACTGAACATACTCAAAAGGAACCAAGGGCTGAATACGCGTCGCCACCAACAAAGACCTTATCGGTGGGCGAGATAACATATCGGCCAACTTGTTCGTCCCCCCTTCTTGTACCTAATAACGATGTTAAAAGCCATCAAATATGACATCCACTTCATGTGCCGTGCCTGCTGTAGCTTCGTCTGGGCATGTAAGAACTCCAACGGCTTATGATCCGAATGCACGACCACCTCCTTTCCTAGCAAGTACACTCTCCAATGCTTAATTGCTTGATATAGTGCATAGAACTCCTTGTCGTAGGTTGGGTAGTTCGCAACAGCACCCGAAAACTTCTCAGAATGGTATTTCACCGGTTTCCCATCCCGAATCAACACCGCGCCCATCGCATAATTAGACGCGTCGGTCTCCACCTCAAAAGTCCGCTGCAAATTCGGCAACGCCAATACCGGTGTCTCCGAGATCTTCCTCTTTAGTAACTGAAAAGCCTCCTCATGCGTCCTCCCCCACTCAAACTGAACTTTAGCCTTTGTGAGGCCATGTAACGGTGCCGCATAAGTCGAAAAATATCGAATGAACTTGCGTAAATACTGGCAAGCCCCCATGAAGCTCCTAACCTCAGTCACTGTCCTCGGCGTCGGCCACTTTATGATCACCTCCACCTTGCCTGGATTTATCCTCCGCTGGCCCTTTCCTACGATGAAGCCGAGATACACCAACTCGTCCTTCCCGAACTCGCACTTTTTCCCGTTGAGCTTCAGCTGTCCATCCTGCAACACTTCAAATACCTTCTCGACATGAACGAGATGCTCCTCCCAGGTCCTACTGTACACCAATATATCATCAAGGTAAACTATCACAAAATCCTCTATAAACGGTCGCAACAAATCATTCATAAGCCTCATAAAGGTAGCCGGAGCATTGCACAATCCAAACGGCATCACCAACCACTCGAACAGGCCTTGTTTGGTTTTGAACGCAGTCTTCCAAGTGTCTTCCTCCCGAATCCTCACCTGGTGGTAACCAGACTTCAAATCCAGCTTCGTGAAAAACCTCGCTCCCTCCAACTGGTCCATAAGATCATCGATCCGCGGTAATGGGTAGCGATTCTTGATGGTAATCTTGTTGAGCGCCCGGTAATCTACGCACATGCGCCAGCCTCCATCCTTTTTGGGCACCAACAACACTGGTGACCCGCAAGGCGAACAACTCGGCACAATCACTCCCGTCTCCAAGAGCTCCTGAACTTGCTTCTTGATCTCCTCGGACTCCAGCACTGATGTGCGGTATAGGCCTATGTTAGGTAGAGAACTCTCCCCTGTCAACATAATCTCATGCTCTACGCCTCGACGTGGTGGTAGTCCCGTGATCTCCGAAAACAAGTCCGCATACTTGGCTTTTAACCTTTCAAGATCTCCCTCCTGAAGTTTGCTCAAGGTGGACAAGCACATCCTACTCAGCTGCTCTTCATATGGCCGAATGAACAATAGAACGAACTTCCTGCCCGCATTCACCAACCTCTTAGCCTGAGTCACTGTCACCAAGCTCGTCTCCTGTGGAAGAGATGCCGAACGAAAAATGAATTGCTCGTCATCCTTGGTGAACATATACTTTTGGGCTCGCCGATCATATACTGCGTATCTATCCCACAAATAAGGGTTGCCCAAAATAACTTGGCAAACATCCAACGGAACCACGTCGCATGTGATCTCGTCAATATACGACTCATGGAGTGCAAATCTGAAGGAACACTGGTTCACCACACTCAATCCCGCCTCCTTCTGAATCCACCCTAATGGATAGGGTTTCAGATGCTTCACCGTCTTCAATCCCAGCTTCTGTACTAAAGCCTCAGATATCAGGTTCTTTTGACTTCCTGTATCTACAATAGCATCCACTAAACTGGTCTTGACCTGCAACTTTAGAACAAAGAGCTGCTCCCTCGGGTCGTCATCTTCTTTGGTGGCCTGCTTCCCCGCCATAAGGTTGAGACTATTATTGGGTTCAGTCATCCCGGAAACCTCCTTGGGACCTTGTGCTATCACGTACGTCTTCTTCTCCTCCTTCAACCCTTTTGGTTTCAGATGAGGGTACTTATCCCAGCAACGATCAGCTATATGTCCTGTCTGCTTGCAGTGATTGCAAGTCAATCCTGCTTTCCCCGAGTCAACCTTCTTCTTCTCATCCTTAGACTGAGTGCCACCCGTCTTGCTCCCCGACGGTTTGGAATCCCCTTTTGTCTCATTGCCCTTCTTCTGCCTGCCCTCAATGGTTATGGCTTTCACGCTTGCCTCTGCGATCGTCTCAACCGAAAACAGCTTCATCTCCTTCCGGATGTAATCATTCAGACCCGCCATGTACTTCATGAAGATGGAGTACTCGTCCGTCGCGATGTTTAGAACCATCGCCTGCTGCTGGAACTCCGTCGTGTACTCTTGAACGGTCTGATTAAACTTTTGGCGCAAGCCGTACCACTTGTACCAACGCTCCTCAAGGAACCCCACTGGATAAAACTGCTTTCGAAGTAGCTCTTTGAACTTGTTCCACGACGCCGCTTTCTTCTCCTGTTTGCAATAGGATTTCCACCACGTCAACGCGTGCCCTGAAAGCTTCAACGTCGCAAACACTATTTTCTCCTTGGACGAATATCCATAGAGAGTGAAGTACATCTCCATGCGTTCGATCCAATCATCAAGCTTCTCCACGTTAATACTCCCATCATAAACAGGAATCTCAACCTTGAAGTTAATCTTCAGATTCTGGTAATGATTTTTACCCCCTTGATGTCCAATGGTCTTGACAATCTCAGTCTCCCCCTCTGAATCAGATTCCTCGTGCTCTTCGTCGGATTCGACGAGTTTCTTCTTACCCTTCGAAGAAGATTCCTTCTTTTTGTCACCTCCGTTGATTAGACCCACGAGTTGAGTAAGAGTCGTCCCGATCGTCTCAATCTGCTTCTCCATGGCATCAAGTCTTGTTGAATTATCTGCTTCAGACATCTTCTCCTTCCTTAATTTCTGGACCCCCTCTGAGGAATTAAGGATCTCGCCAAGCTTCTTGTACTGTGAGCGAGTAAGGACCATACACAGTTCCCCCCTTCACAGGATCTGTCGCTCTGATACCAACTTGATACGAGTCGCTGTGCGAGCACTCTTGATCGCGGAATTATCAAGAGTGGGTAAAGAAGAAAACAACTGAAGAACACAAGAGTTTAATTAGGGCGAAGGAAAATACCTTCTCTAGATTATGAGAATCAATTGGATTTACAAAATCTCTCTCTCACAATCTCTCTAGATCAAAGAACAACCTTCCTGATCTCTTTTCTGATTACAAACTGAATAATCAACCCTAGAAAAGTCGTGTTTCTATTTATACTAAACAGAAATCCCAACTGGAGCAGGAAACAGACCCAGGCCCGGAACCGCTACGCGGTCGACCGCAGAGCCCAAGTCGGTCGACCGGTCAGAACGACGAAATCTGGAAAATCGATTACAGGGTTTCCGGTCGACCGCAGCGCCACCATCGGTCGACCGATCTCAGTCCCGAGACACAGTCTGGGTCTGTGCACGAAGCGATCGACCGCCGTGACCAAGCCGATCGACCGGCCAGAGCCCAACTGTAATTCCTGTCGTTTTGACGAATCCTTCGACTTCGTTGCTTCCAATGGCCTCGTCCACGACTCCTCTACTCTATTCTCAAGATACCATGAGAATCATCTATCCTCAAACTCCCATGAGGATCACTAAGCTCCCGAAGAGAAGATACACCCGTATCAACTGCAATTACTTCACTGAATAAACTAGTTGGAAGTTTGTATTGAAAATCCTTTAAAGACAACCATCAGCATGTCACACTCACTTACAAATAAAGACGCAATATTTCTTCTATTGTGCTATGCAAAGGTTCCCAGCGGAGATATTGTCTTGGTTATTAGATTTCATGCATACATCATAGCATGTGACTTGAACAAAGTTCTCACGTTGGATGCACGAGTACGGGTGCAAACATGGGACACAAAACAGAACAAATTCTAGAAGATTGAACACTAGGACACAGATACTGTCACCCCCGGTTCCCAAACTATACAACTTATAACATGACATGACCGACAATGCAACCATACGGTCACATTCACGTCTCTAGATCATCTTGTACACAAATATATAACCAAAAACTACAGCACGGAGCATGTTACTAAGATAGCAAAGAAATATATAGATAAAGAAATCTCCAGAATGATAGAGTTCAACTACATCTCTACATAAAGGGAAAAGAGTAAGAAAATAAATCATAGGCTAGAAAGGCCACATGTGGTTCCAAGGAAAGTATAAAAAACTACCTAAAATAATTGAGGCTAATAGAAACTGAGAAGGTAGATTTGTGATCACTGTCGCTGGGCTTGCTCCTCAAAATATTTGTGATCTTGCGAAGAACAGTCCCCGAGTTCAGGGTGTGCAAACTCTAGCGGAGTCAGAAAACTTCTAGCAAGCATGTAAAATGAAAAAATTGTGCATGAGTAAATATATGTGATCGATATTAAAGATGATTAAAACTGAATTAAAGGTGATAAAAAAAAATACTATCCACATAATGTCAAGGTAATGCTACTACAACCCACACAAACATTTTATATTTTATTGTAGGTTATTTGAATTAGAGGGGAATATTTTCATGTTTATGAGTTATTTTCCCATAAACCGTCCTGGGAACACGGCTTCAAATCAGGTATTGACCATTTGCTCTTATATATATAACTCGTGATGTTAGGTATGAGCGTAAATCCGCTTGTATACACTTTATATTCTCCACCAATTCCTCTTTATTAAACCTCGTGTTTGTCTAATTATTTTAAGCGACTGTGCAAGAAATGTACATGTGCTAACCACAGAGGTACCGTGGAACGGATCCGTAAAAATATGAAAAATGATCGTGGCGACGTGGCCAAATGTCTAATCAAGATGGGTGCATTATCTAGTCAATGTTATAATAATAGTAGTAGTCAAGGAAAACCTCATGCCAGGATATTGATGTCAAGGGTGTAGCCATACTATAATAGTATGATTATGAATCATATTTTTTTAACGGAAGTCTTCAATGCACAATCGGTGTTATTAGATGTTACTAGATGACCAAACGTATCATCGTCTGATCAAACATACATCAAGTGAGCAAACATATCCTCATTTATCATAGCAAACAGGAAAATACATAAATAAATGGATAAAATAATTGTTCAAGTCAAAATGGGTAAATCGTGTCATGTTAGAGAATATAATGACCTAGTCCAAATCCGATATATTTGTGAGCTAAAGACCGTTATCGGGTCTGGTTACGGATGATGTATCCTAAGTGGGTCGAGTTTTCTGACGCCACTGGTTTCACACGAGGCTGCAGTCCAAGATGAACCCAGAGATATCAAACCTGCCATGCACCCAACACTGCAACATGTTTCACCATCACAACAATATCTCTCTAGTGGATTTCAAACAAAAGAAGTGTGGGTACAAGCAGATAGAATTAAGGTAAAAAATACAAGGAACACGATATAGAGAAAAGATCCAATAATAAGTATAATCATGTCCTAATAGAAGAAAATATAATGCATCTGAAATCTAAAACAAGAGTAATAATCTTTAAATACAAGAGTCAACTGAATACAGTACTAAGGTACTCAGCCTCCAAAATGAAATACAACTCTAAAAGAAAACCAATCTCATAAATATCTACTGTGGAGCACTAACTATCTACTAAATAAATGACGGCGAGCTAACTGTATCTTCGTCAACCTGTGACTCTCTGGATGCTTGACTCGCTGCCTGAAAAGAGGGAAAACAACGAGAGTCAAAGCGCTAGCGAGAACATCTTCACCGTCCCAGGGGAAGGAGGTTAGGTGCATAAAAATACAAGTTAGTATATATAGATATATAAATCATCTATCCTGAACTAAGAAGAATTGAGATTTAGAAATCCACAACACGAGATTTAGTACATCGAGCGAAGTAATCTTAACAAGGAAACCCTTATTTATATACTATGTCTCAAATTGTGAATTGCTAAATATCAATTCCAAACTAAGAATAAGTAATGAAGGAAAGCAATATAGGCAAATACCATTACAAACAATGTCATAAATGTCGACCAAGCATCTCATACTACCCTTTGGTAGATAAAACAGATACTAGTACACAATCCTGTGTAATCCACAATGTGAAGTACATCAACCATAAACTACATCAAAAACTCAGTAACTGCCTACGAATCAGGCCATCAACTATTTCATAAAATTATTATTCACAAAATTTTACAACCCATCGCATCATTGTGCGGATCGACATATAGGCGTATCGACCTCTGCGCATATACATACAGATATAATAATATAGGTACATCGACCTCTGCGCATAATCATACGATTACAATAACATAGGTACATCGACCTCTGCTCATAATCATGCGGAAACAATAATATATAACGGAGTGTAGTCTACCGCGGTCTCATTGCAGTATACCCACTAACGTATTTTGAGTATAGTCCATCCGTGGTCTCATTGCGGGTTGCCAACTAACCTCACTCAGCATCCACAACTATTGTAAACCGAAACAAATATCACTTCTTAATTCTTATCAAGAACAAACTCAAAGTGTTAGATTACGCACCTCTAATAGCTCGTGCGTGCTCAAAATCAATACGTGCACACTCTCACAATCGCGCACATGTCGACGCGCATCTCGTACATCGTGGTTGCGATCAAACGCGCGTGAAGAAGCAAAAATATTAAATCAGCTCATTATCGGTCGACCGATTCTCTTGTTCGGTCGACTAGTCGGCGACGTGCACAACACATGAACAAGATTTCAGCCTTGATCAGTCGACCGATACCTATGGTCGGTCGACCGATACCTATGGTCGGTCGACTGACCAAAGGAAAGATGCAGCTTCCTGATGACTAATTGGTCGACCGATTTCTTTGATTGGTTGACCGATCAGAGAAAACTCTGGTGGCGAACAAAGTTACAGGTTTCATCTACAATTAAAAAAATCGATCTTTTTCAAATAAAACTCATGTGTTAAAACTTGTTTAATGTAATTAGGGTTCACGTTGCTACATGAAATCATATTTATCAAATTTTGAGGGGATTTTTACAACCCTAACATAATAATGTTTGTAAAAACATCATGAAAACAATTATCTTTAACAAAATCTCACGTTAGACTAGCTTCAAAATTTAAACCCAAAATAGAGAATCCGTTTTATAACGTTTTAAAATAAAAAAGATCAAATCTTTGTATCATACAGTTTAAAAGAGTGATCTTTATACATAAACTAGGTTCTAAGATCCAATAAAGCCAAATAAAAACCAAATAAAAACGATTCTCCTTCACCACCGGTCGCGGATCTCGCCCTCATCTTGATTTTTACTTCTCAAAGCTCTCAAAATTCTAAGTTCTAGGGTTTTGAGGAGAGAGGGTGGCTGTTGTCCACGTGAAATATTAAGAAACAGGAAAATTTCGGATATATATACTCATATATATACAAGCAAACCCGAACTGAAACAAATTCTGATTAGAAACTGGGTAGTCATCGGTCGACTGGTTGTGAAAATCGGTCGACCGATAACTACACATCAATCGACTGGTCATTCCCATCGGTCGACTGACCAGAACGAAAATCCAACTTACAGGTTTTGATATATTAGTGCATGATACTCACATATATGTATGTATTCGATCTCAAATCAATTTCAAATATGCTAATTCATCCCAAAATAGTTTCAAACATGATAAAACTCATATTTTATCATTTTAAAATAATATTTTAAAATTTACGGGGTTTTACAAGTTTTAAATCAGGACAGACCTAAAACAAAAAAAATATTTGTGTGCAACAAGGGAAGGTCACGGAAATTGAACCCATGACCTTCAACCAGATATGTAGTAGCACCCCCTAACCAATAGCATCAAAGGCTTATTTGTGAATGTTCTTTTTGAAACAAAATTGTCAATCCACTTCTAGTTATCAGTATAATTATTAAAGGAATAAAAGTTTAGACAAAGTAATTTGGTTTGTACAAGATTAACTCATGGTCAAAATTTATCATAAATGATAGAAAAGCTACTATTAGGAAAAAGGAAATCTTTCATGAGATATTAACATTAAACTTGAAAACTAGTTGAAGCCTTAATAAAAATATCACTTTTCTAAATTAGAAGCCTAAAATAGATGGAACTGAATAAAAATGGAAAAGAAAAATTATTTCCTTGGAAAACAATATCATTATCTAGAAGTAAAATACTTTAAAGACCTAAGGATCTTTTATGTATAAATGTTAAATCTTCAAAAAATACGATGTAGAAGTATATACAGTATGCTAACTTATAGATTAAATAAATTTATATGTTGTTTTTAATATAAGGATTTCATGTATTTTGCTTAGATTTATATAAGAAAATATTTTGCATATAGGACATTTATATAGAAAATAAAATAAAATAATCAATATAAGAAAATATTTCGCATATAGGACATTTATATAGAAAATAAAATAAAATAAAATAAAATAATCATCTAAGAAAAGTATAAGTTTGGCTTTTTTATGAATACAAAAAATTAAGTATGTGGAAAAATTTCAGTAAGATATTCAACACAGGTCATTTGTACAAATATATTTATTTAATATGTAACAACCCACTTCGAGGATGATATTTCTATGAAAGAGGATGGCCAAGTTCTACACAAGACCTAAAACAGGGCACGTATATATTTTGATTGACCCATGAACCCGCATGATAATAAGGTTTATAAATGCAAATAGGATGCATATATGGTTTGTGGAAAAAATATATATTATTCACGGGAAAAATGCTAAACAATATCGGATCAGGTTAAATAAACAAAAGTGATAAAAACTATGTAACAAAAATTCATCATGATCACTATAAAGAAGTACTAGTAATTGGATAAGCTGATTATAAAAAATTTAAAAGGATAGAAATGCTTGCCTCAAAAGGAAAATTAGAACTCTGAAAAATTAGACATTTCTATCCATTCCTTCTTCCAACTTGCCAGTACTTCTTTCTGTCTCTTTGTTTGTTCTCTTTTTTTTTCCTTTGTGTTTTTATGCAGAAAAAGCAGAGGACATAGATAAGCTCTTAAAGAAGATAGGTTTGTTAGTGAAAGATTATGTAGCTAGAGATTTTCTAGTAAAAGAGGGAGATGTTGGTTAAGATCTCTATGCAGTTTGTTAAACGTGGGTTCAAGGATACACAAGGATCGCGCCTATCTATATGCATTACTCTCTTTTTTTTTCGCGAGAAAAGAAAAAAAAAGCCATGATGCTATATAATAGGATCGGTAGATAATATAGTATGCACACAAATTTCATTTGTTTGGACTATAAGGCTAAATGTGCATCCAAAAGAAAAGAAACAAAGTGGCCCTTAAAAACTCATGCATAACTATGAGCCCACTATCAAATTTTACCAAAATTTAGTTATTACATCTTACGTACCTTACAAAGGAATTTCTCCCTCAAAATTCAATCCAAGCATACAAAGAACTAGATGTTACCTAGTGCAAAGAGATGTGGACATCGCTGGTGAATATTATCCCCTCGCTCCTATGTTGCCTCAGTAGGTGCACGTTGTTCCCAAGATACTGAAATTAGAGGGATAGTCCTGTTCACGAGGACCTTCTTCTGTTTGTCCAAAATAGCCATCAACTGCTCTTTGCATGACAGATTCGTCTCAAGCTGAAGCTTAGTTATGTCTAGGACGTGTGTCTCATCTCGCACATATTGTCAAAGCTGTGATACATGAAACATTTCATGCACTCCCTCGAAGAATGTGGGCAAAGCTAGCCTGTACGCACCTCTCCTACTCTTCAATTTCTCAAGTGGACCAATGAAGCGCTGACTTAGCTTCCAACGACTGCCAAATCTAATAACTCATATGGTAGGAGATATCCTCAAGAAATGCTTTCCAACCAGAACTGTAGCGGTCTCATTTTAGTATCAGCCTAACTCTTTTGCCTGTCCTAAGCAGACTCAAGGCGATCATGTATTGTCTTCATCTTCTCTATCGTCTGCACTATTATGTTAGGTCCTAACTGACGTCGCTCTCCCAAGTCATCCTAACAGGTGGGAGATTTATATTTCCTCCTATACAACGCTTCATAAGGCGCCATCTGGATGCTTGCTTGGTAGCTGTTGTTATAAGAAAACTCTACCAAGTGTAAGTGTTCTTCCAAGGCCCCCTTGAAATGTAGTATGTATGCCCGCTACATGTGTTTTAGAATATGTATAGTCCTCTTTTACTGTCTATCTGTTTGAGGGTGGTAAGCCATGATGTAACTCAGTCTAATCCTAGGACACTGCTGCAAGCTCCTCCAAAAGTATGGTAAGAACCGTGTCTTTGTCGGACACAATGCTAACCGATACCCCATGCAAGCGCACTATCTCCCTCATGTACAGCTCCGCTAGACTCCGTCGTCTGTCCAACTTGAAATGGTATGAAGCGAACCGACTTGGTGAGTCGGTCTACCACCTACCCATACAATATTGTTCCCCTTCTGACTTCTTGACAAGGCTACGACAAAGTCCATCATAGCATTTTCTTACTTCCACTCGGGAATGGAAAGAGACTGTAATAACCCGACAGTTTTCTTATGTTCAACCTTCATCTGCTGGCATACTGGGCATTTTGATAGCAACCGGGCTATCTCCATCTTCATTCCTGGCCACCAGTAATACTCTTAAATTTCGATACATCTTTGTGCCACCTGGATCAATGGAAAACACTGAACTGTGCGTCTCCTCCGACAACTCTCCTGACATTGCCCTTAGACACAATCTGCATGGCATTGCACATGTATCTGTAGACCGGTTCTCTCCTCAAACTCCACTTATTTCTTGAATTTTTGGTACTGAGCATCATTGAACTAGGTAGCCTTGATCTGGTCTATCAAAGTTGATTGTAACTGTAAACTTATCAACTTTCTCCCTACTCCCAAGTAAAATAATTTTCATATTCATACTCCAGAACTCAGCTAGTAACTCTCGCTACCTTGTAAGTCTTATCGCTACATGCTTTTTGCTCAAATGATCTGGCACCACATTCACCTATCCTAGGTGATATGCAAATCAAGATCGCAACCCGCCATAAGCTCTAACCACCTGCGCTGCCTCATGTTGAGCTCCTTCTGAGTGAAAATATATTTCACTTTTTTGATCTGCAACACCTCTAGTGTGTCTAAAAGATAGTGTCACCAAAGCTTCAACACAAAAATGACCGGTGCCAAGTCCAGATCGTGAAACAGGTAGTTTCTTTCATGCGTCTTCAGTTGTTTAGAAGCATAAGCTACTACTTTCCCATGTTGCATCAGAACACAACCTAAACCCAAACTGAAAGCATTTGTGTGCACTACAAGACCTCCTGACTCATACGTTATTATCAAAACCGGAGCTGTCATCAACTTCTTCAACCTATGAAACACTACTTGACACTCTTGAGTCCACACAAATTTGACCTTCTTTCGAGTCAGCCTAGTAAGTGGTCCTGCAATCTTAATGCAATCCTTTATGAATTTCCCGTAGTATCTAGCCATACCTAAGAAATTTTGCACTTTTGTCACTAATATAAGTGGATCCAATCTCAATACTGCATCAACCTTCTTTGGGTTAACATAAATACTTGCTCCTAAAATCACATGCCCTAAGAAGGACACTTGCTCTAGCTAGAACTCGCTTGCTCAACTTCCCATAGAGCTTCTTCTTCCTCAGGATTTCTAGCACAGTTCATAGCTGCTTTGCGTGATCTTTCCTGATCTTGGAGTATACAAGAATATCGTCAATGAATACCACAACAAACTGGTCGAGATACTAGGAAAACACCTTGCTCATCAAACTCATAAATGTAGATGGAGCATTTGTCACTCCAAACGACATCGATAGAAACTCATAATGCCTGTACAATGTGCGAAATACAGTCTTGGGTATGTCTTCCTCACCTTCAGGCTTCATCTAATGATAACTTGATCTAAGGTCCAGTTTAGAAAACACCCTAGCTTCTCCGAGTTGGTCGAAAAGATTATCAAGGGAATTGGATACTTATTTTTTTTATAGTAATCCGATTTAACTCCTTATAGTCAATACACATCCTCCGACTACTGTCTGGTTTTGACACCAACACCACTGGTGCTCCCCAAGGTGAAGTACTAAGTCTGATAAATTTTTTGTCAAGATACTTCTAGACCTACTTCTGCAACTCCTCTAAATCTGCTATTGGCATTCGGTAAGGTGGTTAGAGATATGTGCAAATCTTGAAATTAGATCGATAATGAACTCTGTCTTTGTTTGGTGGTAGACCTGACAAATAAGTAGGGAAAACATCAAGGAACTCTCAACAATTGTCAAGGTTACAAAAAGCGCTAGGCAACCTAGGCATTTGATTCGACGCCTAGTACCTAGGCTGGTCTTAGACGGTTTTTTTTATTTTTAATTATAATAATTAATAGTAAATGCCAATGTTATAGAAAGCTTAGGTGTCGGGAGGGTGTCAATGTTATAGAAAGCTTAGGCATTGAGAGGGCGCTTAGGCATTTGACTGTGACCACATCATTGGATGTGTCTGCTTGCTTAGCGGTGAGTGTTAGAACATGATTGTGTGTCTATTGCTGTTGTTGATCCTGCTAACCATGCTACCCTGGCCCCTCTGCTGATACTGAGGTTGGTACAGGTGTTGAAACTGTGGACCTCCACTATCTCTGGCCGCAAAATTGCTACCCCCCTATGATATCCTCAAAACATCTGTTGCTGAGTAGGAAGTGATGGTCTCCTCTTTTGTACACCCTGTCTAGCCTAGCCTGTTGGTACTATCGCTCCACCCAAAAAACTCCTCCTGAAACTCTACTACTAGGGGAAGTGATAAGCTGATGATCCGCCGCCCCGCATGCAAGGCACGACCTATTAGCTCCCCTATAATACTTCATCAAGTGACGCAGCTTGTTACAAAAATGACAAATCATGTTGGTTGGCCGTGGAGCTTGTCTCGGAGTCCCTGTGTGCTAGCGCTTGGCTAGTGCTCCTCCCATTTGTGGCTTGCAATGTTGAAAAAAACACGTTAAGAGGCGTAAAATAACGTTTAGCGTAACGTGGCGCTGGATAAACGCAAGGTAACGGTTTGAAATCACGTAGTTAACAAATAACGTACGCTATTTTCTTCGTAGCGTACGTTACGCCTCGTTAAGTTGTAGCGTTCCTTAACCCACGTTATTTTGTTAATAGTTAGGATTTATTTAAAAAAAACGACGACTGTGATCGACTGCATATTCAACAAAACCCTAAATCAGATTCTAACCTCATTCCTCGTCTTCGTCTCAGGTCCTCCTCTTCTTCTCTGGACCTCGTCGTCACCCGCGAAACGACGAATCTTTGCCGTCGTCGCCCACCTGGATCGTTGCCGTCGTCGTCTCCAGCCGAGCTTAGGGCTTCGTCGTCGGGCGAACTTAGGTCTTCGTCGTCGCTGAACTTAGGGCTTCGTCGTCGGGCTTCGTCGTCGCCGAACTTAGGGCTTCGTCTTCGGGCTTCGTCGTCGCCGAACTTAGGCGCCGTCTCCCTGTCGATTTCATCGAAAAGTTCTTCACGAAAGGTAAGTTTGTAAATCTTTAAGAAATTTGATGAAGGGGGACTCTTAATCGAGGTGAGCTGGAGACTACTGGCCTTTACATTGTGATGAGGGGGTCTCTTAATTGGGGTCAGGTGTTTTTTTTGATTCGTTTTTTTTTGGACAATAATTAGACTGAGGCGAGGTGGACCTTTACACTGGCTGTTTTTTTGAGAATAATTAGGGTGAGCTGTTTTTTTTAGAATAATTCCATTTTTAAGAATAATATAGTGACCTTAATATGATGGATTTATTAGTGGAGGATGACTCATTTTGAAGTATTTTATGCTTTTGGATTGATTGTTAAGGCAAACATGGTTGATTTTGTTGTGAGATTGTGATGATATATTGATTTGTGAAATTAAAATTTTGATGATTATCCATATTTTTTGTTTTGAATATTATATATCTATAAATTATTTAAATAATAATAAATTATTTAACCTACGTTACGCTATGCGTTATCGCTATTGTAACCTAACCGGAGGTAAGCGTTACGCTATGCGTTAACGCTATTTTCAACATTGGTTGCTTGTGCTGACTACTACCTGATGTCTGTGCCGTAGGGCACTTGTAGGCTCCTCTCTTCATGGAGTTCATGATCCCAATCAATTGTTCCGCTTTGTGAGCTGCCTCCAAAACATCAGCATAAGTCTTAACTCCCTTCTGAATGTAAATCTACATCTGGATCTCAAAATTAGGTTTCTGCATGAACCTTTGTCCCTTATCCACCTCATTAGACATCATGCCTGGTGCGAACCTGCTGAACTTGGTAAATTTAGCTGCATACTCATCTACGATGCTACCTCTCTATCTCAGAGTAATAAACTGTCTGCATCTTAAGGCAAGCCGTCATAGGTAAAAATACCTCTAAGAAGCTCTCCCATCTCCCGTATGAAACCGGCTTAGGTAGCTTCTCTTCCTCTGCATCCCACCATGTTCTAGCTACATTTACAAACTCCTGTACAATATCGACTCTGTCTTTGTCAAGTAACTTTGTTGTTCTCAACAGACGACCTATGGTTTGTAGCCACATCTCGACCGCATATCCTCCTTAATCGCTTTGCAAGATCTGATCGACCTGCTGTTCTTCAGGTCTAATCGGAGCAGTGAGACGACGTTTTGGAGCCATAGTGATCACCTAAAATGAGATTGGTCTAGATTAGAATTTGATAATCAAGGTATTAGGAGTCAAAGGACGTATTTGTGAAAAGGAAAGAACTTATTGTGTACATGCTTTGTTTTTTTGGCCTAATCTTAGTTTTACTTGTATACAGGATGAGACGTCAGTCATCTAGCTCAGCTCTAATATCAATAAAACCTTGTTATGCCCTGGTTCTCGAACTGTATAAGTTAGAACGTGACTCGACCGACAATGTGACCATATGGTCACATTCACGACTCTAGATCATTCTGTACACAACTATTTAACCAAAAACTACACCACAAAATATATTTAAGAAAGATATTTCCAACTGTTTTAAGGATAATATATACAAAATTTGAAGATAAAATTTATTTTAAGGGGGTAAGAATGCAATGTCCATATTTTCTGATATTACATGTAAATAAAAGAGTATATGTCGGCTTGCAATTGGATAATTTAAATATTGGTATGTTGCTCTTGGATTAATTGTTGAAAAATTTATGACTAACTGCATTGTGTCGCATAATCCCGATGTTTAAACCATAATTAATCTTGGGGCATGACAAGAAGAGCATGTTACTTAGATAGCAAAGAAATATATTGATAAAGAAATCTCCATAACGACAGAGTTCAACTACATCTATACACAAAAGGAAACGAGTAAGAAAATACATCATAAAGGCCGTATGTGGCTTCAAGGAAAGTCTGAAACATAAAAAACTAACTAAAATAACTGAAACTAGTAGAAACTGAGAAGGTAGATCAGTGGTCATTGTTGTTGGGCCTGCTCCTCAAAATATTCTTGATCTTGTGAAGAAAGTACAGTCCCCAAGTCTGGGGTGCGCAAACCCCAAGAGAGTCATAAAACTCCCCACAAGCATGTAATATGAAAAAATTATGTGTGAGTAGATATATGTGACTGATATTAAAGGAGATGAAAGCTGAATTGAAGGTGACCAAAATCAAAAAATACTATCCACAGAATGTCAAGGTAATGCTACTAAAACCCACACAAGAATTTTATATTTTATTGTAGGTTATTTGAATTAAAGGGGAATATTTTCATGTATATAAGTCGGTTTCTTATAAACTATCCATGGAAATATGGCTCCAAGTTTGGTATTAGCCCTTGGCCTTTATATATATAACTCAGGATATCAGGTATGAGCATAAATTCGCTTTTATACACTTTATGTTCTGCATCAATTCCCCTTTATTAAACCTGGTGCTTGTTTATTTAATTTAAGCGTCTGTGCACAAAGTATTATGTACTAACCACAGAGATACCATGGAATTGTTTCCGTAAAAGTATAAAAATAACCGTGGCTCAGAACATGTCTAATTAAGATAGATGCGTTGTCTAGTCAATAAAAATAACCGTGGCCCAGAACATGTCTAATTAAGATAGGTGCGTTGTCTAGTCAATGCTATAATAATTGTAATAGTCAAGAAAATCCTCTCACCGGGATATCGATGTCAAGGGTATAGCTATGCTATGATAGCGCGCTTATGAATTATATTTTTTTTAAATGAAGTCATCTTCATGCACAATCGGTCCTATTAGATGTTACTAGAAGATGAAACATATCATCAGCTGATCAAACACACATCAAATGATCAAACATATCCTCATTTATCATATAGCAAAAGGGGAAATAAATAAATGGATAAAATAACCGTTCAAGTCAAAATGGGTAAATTGGGTCCAATTTGAGAATATAATGACCTATCCCAAATTCGATTTTTTCCCTGAGCTAAAGACCCTTAACGGGTCTGGTTACAAATCATGTATCCTAAGTGGGTTGAGTTTTAAATCATGACAGACCCAAAATAGAAAAAAAATTGTGTGCAAAAAAGGAAGGTCACAGGGATTGAACCTATGACTTTCAACCAGATATGTACCGAGACAAGCATCCCCTATCCAATAGCATCATAGGCTTATTTGTGATAGTTCTTTCTAAAATAAAATTATATTAAACCACTTCCAGTTATTAGGAAAATTGTTAAAGCAAAAAAGTTCAGATTAAGTTATTTGGTTTATCGAGATTTAGAAAATCAAATTTTGGTTTCTACAAGAAAAACTTATGGTCAAAATTTATCATAAATGATAGAGAAACTACTATAAGGAAAAAGGAAAACTTTCATTGGAAACTAACTTTAAACTTGAAAACCAGTTGAAATCTTAATAAAAATATTACTTTTCTAAATTAGAATCCTAAAATTTATGGAAAGAAATAAAAATGGAAAACAAAAAATATTTCCTTGGAAAAAATATCATTGTCTAGAAGTAAAATACTTTAAAGACCTAAGGATCTTTTATGTATAAATGTCCAATCTTCAAAAGACACGATGTAGATGTATATACAATATGCTAACTTATAGATTAAATAAATTTATATGTTGTTTTTAGTATCAAAATTTCATGTACCTAGCTTAGATTTATATAAGAAAATGTTTCGCATATAGGACATTTATATAGAATATAAACTAAAATAATCATCTAAGAAAAGTATGAGTTTGGTTTTTTTTATTAATACAAAAAATTAAGTATGTGGAAAATTTTTAGCAAGATATTAAACGCATATCACTTCTACAAATATATTTATTTTATATATAACAACCCGCTTCATGGATGATATTTCTATGAAAGAGGAAGACCAAGTTCTACACATGACCCAAAACAGAGCACATATATGTTTTAGTTGATCAATGAACCCGCATGATAACAAGGTTTATATCATGCATGGGAAAAAAATATAACAAAAGTGATAAAAGCTACGTCGGGAAAAATGCCAAACAATGTCGAGATCAGGAAAATAAACAAAAGTGATAAAAACTGTTTAACAAAAATTCTTAATGTCACTATAAAGAAGTACTAGTAATTGGATAAGGTGATTATGAAAAATTTAAAAGGATAGAAATGCTTGCCTAAAAAAAAAATGCAAATTCTTATCTGTGGCATCTTCTAACTTCCCAAAACTTCTTTCTGTCTCTTTCTTTTCTCTTTCTCTTTTTTTTTCCTTTGTGTGTTTTTGTGAAGAAAAAGCAGAGGAGATAGATAAACTCTTAAGGAGATAGGGTTGTTAAAAAAAGATTATGTGGCTAGAGATATTCTAATAAGAGAGGGAGGAGTTGGTTGAGATCTCTATGCGGTTTGTTAAACGTGAGTTCAAGGATACACAAGGATCGCGCCTACCTATATGCATTTCTCTCATTTTTTCCCCATGAGAAAAGAAAAAAAAAAGCCACGATACCAGATAATAGGATAGGTAGATAATATAGTTACACACCCAAATTTCTTGTGTTTGGGCTATGAGGCTAAATGGGCCTCCAAAAGAAAAGAAACAAAGTGGACTCATGCATAACTTTGAGCCCACTATCAAATTGTACCAAAACATAGTTAATTATAGATACATACGTACATACGTACACACACGTATGCATGTATATGTGTGTGTGCATATGTATGTGCGTGCGCGCGTATGTACGTACGTATATATGTATGTACATTAGATCAAATGTTGAATTAAAATACCAATAACATGTGTATGTTTCTTTTACTATCTGTAACAATTAATGATCAAGTTAAATCAAACTAAGAAGTAAGGTTTAACGAGTAACAACAAAAGTTCTGTTTTGATCAAATGGAATATGATTGTATTTTTCAAATATTTAAGTAATGGGTTTCGGGTTCAAAACCTATTGGTTTTGGGCTCGGTATACCAAAGAAACTAGTTTAGGGTTATAAATAATGGGGAAATTTGGTTTTGTTCTGGACCACACAGTGAATCCGTGTCTGACACGTGTCCAACAAGGATATGACACCCAAAATGAAGTGTCCAGGTAGCCTATGTTCTCACTATTTTAGGGGTGGTTCAGGTGGTTTACATGTATTAGTTTATCTTGCTGAGCGAAGTTCTCAATATTGTAGAATTGATTTAGTCGTTTTACATTAGTTGTCATGCTGTTGTCAAAATTGCATCTCGAGTCTGTCTATTTGGTCAGGTTCCTGCTGATGTTGAGGAGTACGGAAAATAAAGCATTAGTAGGATATAATGGAACCTTGTTTTGATCTTCAATGGATTAATTACAGCTAACCATTATTTATTCCTGTCAAATTTGGTGCATAGATAGGAAACTGAAGCAACTAAAGCAGCTTTTGACAGACAACTCTAATAGAACTATCCTCATTCAATCAAAACTTTCTTGTTCTTTCCTCCAAAGACTTTATCTTCTGGAAGTTTTGTGTAAATTACTTCGACAGCGTTATATCTGTTATCATAGTTAAAAAGTATATTGCACCATGCATAAGCATTGCACCCTTTATTAAGAAAACATGTTTTTGTCAGTTTTCACTGAAAAAATTCAGCATTATCTTAAAATTTGATTATGTAGATGATTTAGCCATATTTTAGGTTTTTATTGCGCAGGCATCCCAATCCTCTCCTATTTCAGGAAATAAATGTTCATATATCTGTACTCATTAAATCACACATGGCCTGTGTACTGAGGAAAATTGCCAGCTTACTGGTTGTCTTTCCATGTATTGACAAAAATCCAATCAATATTAGTTGATGCGTAATAATGATTCCATTTCCACTCTGTTGATGGTTCACTTTTAGCAACGTAAATATCAGGCCGTCACATTAATCATTGATTTCAGATGCACTGGATATAGATGAGTAGGTTATGTAAAGGAGGAATGGTGATATGTGAGGATACGTGTTACCCTGTGATAACGTTAGAATAATTCTCATGAAGAGAATATGATACTAAAAACTGAAATTGAAGTTTGTTTGGAGGTGTGGCCTGTGGGTGTGTGAGAGGCACCTTAAGGACAATGATAGGCCAATTCACAGATTCATCGCTTGGCCAAATAATTTACTGAAAATGAAACCAAAGTTGGTTTGCATGTGCATGTGCGCCTCTCCTTTTGTTTTTCTCTATGCTGATAACCACACAATAATATGTTTCACAGCAGATAAATCTGAAAATGTTCCGATTGATAAAATGGAACTGTTTATTTTTACTTGTTGCATGTTTCATATTTCCGAACATGGATGATTTTCATTTTGTTGAAACTCTTGTACGACCATACTTTTAATGCAGGTCCTGGAAATAGTGAAGGGAAAAAAGCATTATACCACTGCAATTATTGTAACAAGGACATTTCAGGGAAGATAAGAATTAAGTGCACAAAATGTCCCGATTTTGATCTCTGTGTGGAATGCTTTTCTGTAGGTGCTGAAGTCACTCCACACAAAAGCAATCACCCTTACCGTGTTATGGTAGGTATATTTACTGTGATGTTCTTGTAAATTATGCTGTCATTTGAGTTTGTAGTTTAGTCAAGACTGGGATCATAAAGACTTGTTTATTGTTAGTTTTGTCAATATGTGACATGGTTGGCCTTCCATCAAATAAAATTTCGTACGTGTATTTGCTCTACCAAGGACAGGTGACCACTATCTTTCGGTATATCTCTGAGCAAATTAATCTGTTAGAATAGATGATAGTCATATACATGAAGCTTGAGCTGTATTTCAATCTGATACCTCATTACTTCCTTCCTGGGAGTAACTTTGCAAATTTTCTGTCTTTGATGTGCATTTTAGTTATGAAATATTTCAGAGCTATCACGTTTCTCCTGAATTCTCAGTTACCAAAGAAATATGAAGTTCTATTTATATCTTAGCTGTGCTTGCATGATCAGCAAGCTTATCGACTGATGCCGAAAATTTATTTGAAACATTTCATCTTGTAAGTTTTATGCATTTTGGTATAATTTTCTCAGAGAACAATTAGCAGCTATCAGGGTGGAGTAGCCCTATCATAGATTCATATTATCATCAGTGTTGTCAATGCGCGAGGCGCAATGCGGGGCGTAAAGCATTTTTACACGCACATGTGCTAGGCGCAAAGTGATGCGAGCGCCTGAGTGATGCGAGGCGCACACTGCGCACATAATTTTTTAAGATATATAATCGAGCACGAAAGAACATGTTTAGGAATTCACATAACAAAATATGTCAGAATAAATGATATCTTACTACAAAATCACAATATAAGGTCTTATTTTCTAATGCTAACACCCAACATAGTAGCAAAATTCATAAATTTTCAAATCAAACGTCAAATCAAGACTAATATCCAAGCAAAAGATTAGTTATGGTCCTCAATCAGAGGATACTAAACATGCCTAATAGATTTATTTTGCTTTTTGGGATATGGATTATCGAGTATGTTAATAAACAAAAGTATATGAGGGTATGTACTACATGCACCCTGTGCTAGGATGTATGCGAGGCGCATAAGGCATTGTTGTATCAGATGCGAGGCGCTTTGTCACCGCCCCGCATCGCAAGGCGCATGAGGTGTAGTGAGGCGTGCTCTTTGAAAACACTGATTATCATGGTTAAATTTATCGGGCTTATTGTTTGCTGTGTTTGTTACATGTAAAGTTAAATTCTAGTCATCTTGTTTGGATCATTGTCATCAATATTATCATGTCAGTGAAATCCCATTTGGAAAATAAGCATTGATGGGCTGATATAGAGTTCAAGCAAAGCAACCTCTAGAGTAATCAACAAGAAGAGTCAAGTGACGCTTAAGGTTATGGCGGTAGAAGACAGAAGAAAACATTTGCAGCTGAAGCATGAAATAATTGGCTCAAAATAACTTACTGACAAACTACAATTCTAAGGAAGATGTAAATTCTTACCCTCTTATGGGCTTTACATAAGGAAAAGATGAAAATAAGCTGGACTCAAACTAATCAAGTTTCAACTAAATTGAGTACTCTGTCCAACTATACAATGACTGTTCTTTTGTGATTAGCATTGACAGTAGTGGAAAATAGTTCCATAGCTTCTGTAATCCTAAATCAAATTCTTAATCTAAATAACTTTTAGCCTATTCTAAGTACTTAACAATATAAGATTGTAGCTCCTAAAATGCTAAAATTCACAGCTAAAAACTTAATAAAAAAATCCTAATCTTTAACTTGTCATTGACTCTTATTGGTCTCAAATCAAGCTTAGTCTGAGACATGTACTGTGAACTTTTGCAATTCCATGGAACTTGAGCTCGAACAAGTGTCTGAACCAAGGGTCAAAGTTTCAAACCAAGCAGCATCCGTAAGGCCAGCAGATGTGATATACAGAACATTATGAAATCCACTACGATTTTGCATCGATTCATGTAAATAGGAACCTGCTCTATAGAAGTATTAGGGCTTTGTGTATTGAAATCACTTAAGCAGAGATGAAGTTTAGGTTAACTCAATTGGCCCGATGATGCAGGACAGATTAGAAATTAGGATTTTATTTTAAAGATTTGATTTTCTTTAGATGAGACTTGAGATATTAGGTTAGGGTGAAGTAATTCTTTAGATATTGAAGGTGTTATTTTGTTAGGATGTTTTATTTTATGTTGTCTATTAGTCGGAATTATGATTTTGTTTTATTATAAATAAATACATAGTGATGTAACCATAAAATAAGCACGTGGGCGGGCGGCTGTCTCATTGGTGCACAATAAGAAGGTGATTCTTATCATACGCCACCAGCGAGAAAACATGGCGAAAAAAGAGGAAGTCACTTGAAATCGTTTCTTGGGTTCTTTTGACTACACTGGAGGTCACTATTTCTCAATTGAAACATGGTATGACATCGTCTTGGTTGTGTCAAACTGCAGCTCCCTCCATTCAAATGGGGAGAGTACAGGCCCAGTGTGAGCTAAGAAGAAGCTCAGCAAGGAGGAGATTCAGTAGGTTACAAGTAATGTGGACTGTGGAATTGATAGTAGGCAATGCAAGTACACAAGGGGCCAGTAATTTGGGTAAGGCTTCATCCCCTTCTAGTTTTCCGTCCTTGGTTAAATGTGAATCCGGAGTAGGCTGATGTGAGTGAACTTTAAGAAATAGAAATTGATGGTGATAATAATTCAAATCAAAACCCTCCAATAGTTTCTATACAATCAACCCCCACTCAAATTCCAGTTGTAGATTCTACTGCTGAGGTTGATGATGAGGTTGAGGAGAACACTCAGCCAAGAGTTGGGTGAGTTTACTTGCTGAGAATAGAACAACTGGTAAGGGATTGAATTTGGAGTTTCGACCTCTTGATGTAGATGACTGTTCTAGTTTTGATGAAGAGGAATAGGTAGAAAGAGATTCTCTTTGGAATTTCTCGCTGGTTGACCATGTGATGGGGCTTATTGTTAGATTCAAAGACATGGGCTTAATGTTAGATTCAAAGACATGGAGAAGTATGTAGAAAATCTATGGAGTTCCATTGCAATACCAGAAGTATGTTTATTGAAGCCTGGTCTCTTTTTGTTTAAGCTAAAAAATGATGAGGAGAAATCTCAGATTTTGGATGCTGGACCTTGGTTTTTTGGTGTCAGACCATTGCTATTGCAACCTCGGAAGAGTGAGGATGATTTAGAGAAAATCAAGCAAAGTTCATTTCCTATGTGGATACAACTTCCAGCTTTATGGTTAAATCTCTGGCATGCTAAGGTGATTTGCAAGATTGCAAGTTTAGTTGGTTCTCCTATTGTCACTGACATGCTAACTTCTAAGAGGCAAAGATTAGCTATGTAAGGGTCTTAGTTGAATGGAGTTACATGAAAAATTACCTGATGAAGTCAAAATTTAAGGTCTTAGTGGTATTATTTACTCTCCAAAAGTTGTCTACGAATACAAGCCTAAGTGGTGTACTAATTATAAGCTACTTGGACGTACTGAAGAGTTCTATAAAAGAAAGAAAAGCACAATGCAATGGGTGCCAAAACAAAACGTATTTATTCCAGCCGAAGCTTGGAGGACTTTGGAGAGTGTTAATCAAGATTAGTGTTTAAATAATCAAGATAGGTTGAGGAAAATGCCACCATTGCAGGAAGAAGGCTTACTATTCAAAAAGGGCAAGATGGATGGACTACCTTTTAAAGGAAAGGCAGAAGTACAGTATCAACAGAGCTTAAATCCAAGAATACCGCACAAGTTATTGATATACCTCCTGAGCAGCATGTGGAGGCAGGTAATGTTATTAATCCTGCTTCTATTGATAAGGGGGTGGGGGGGGTGCATCTACTTCTACATAATGCAGATTGCATTTTGAAATGTTAGAGGTTTTAACAAACCCCTTAAACATCATGTAGTTTAAGTCTTTTATCTTTCAAATAAGTTCTCTATATTAGTTCTACTTGAAACGAGGGTGAAAAAAATAATGCAGATTCTATTATTGAGAAGTTCCCTATTGGTTGGGGTTGGATGGAAAATTATGCTATGGCTCCTAATGGGAGGATATGGGTTTTATGGGACTCTAATGTGATTAATCTTTCTTGCATCTCAATTAGTAGCCAATGCATCTCTTGTCTTGTTAAATCAAAAGATGAGAGCTTACATTGTTTTGTTGCATTTAAATTTGCCTTGAATCAACTTGAAAGGTGGAAATTATTTGGGATGAGTTAATGCAGTCGAGTAATCATGTGACTTTGCCATGGATTGTGTGTGGTGACTTCAATAATGTTCTATGTAATGAGGATAGAGTTGGGGGAGCTCCAGTATTAGATTAGGAAACTATAGACTTTCAAATGTGTCTGGATACATGCGAAGTTAAATTAGATATCTATCAAATTATATATTTTTATTTGTTAATTGAAATTTGCTCTTATGTTTTTTTCCATATTGTTCATGTCATCTTGCCACCCACCTTGTGTGTAAGGTTTTGAGTATGTGCTCTTGGATCCAGTGAGGCATGATCTTTAAGCATAAATCCACGTGTCACATTCTTAAATTGTCGCGAGGCATTAGGCATGTCTATTCTCCAAAATCCATGTAGCAAGAATAGGAATTTTCGAACTATGTGCTTATTATTTATGTAATTATTAACTATGTATTCACGCACACATCATATGCGTGTGTAGAAGTATGAGGTGCAGCTACTAAATGAGCTACAAAGAGATGTACATGTGGTGAGCAAGGTTTTAAATATCGGTTATCGGAGATTTATTGGACGGTCAAAATTCATATTGGATAGCGGATATTGGGAATATATCGGGGATAGGTAGTATTTATCAGAGTGATATTATCGGATAGTGTATATACATAATATAATATCCTAGAATGTAATCTAGCCATACTTAATAAAATATAAACATACCAAAATATAAATAATCATGTTTAGGATCACTCATCAATGGTAGAAACTTGCTTCTTTATCGCACGATGAAACCATTCGAGTGCATAGTTAGTAATAATGGAATAACATACAAGCAAATAACAAGATAAAGAATGAAGAATCATCAACATAATTAAAATCATGAGATTATAAGCTAACTTATTGAGTTGAGATTTAATAGTTATGAGCCATTTGAGTGCATAGTTAGTAAAAATGGAATAACATATCAGCAAATAACAAGATAAAGAATGAAGAATCATCAACATAATTAAAATCATGAGATTATAAGCTAACTTATTGAGTTGAGATTAGTTATGAGCCATGTCAGTATTCATAAACAAAAATAAGCTAATCACCAAACAACCAACTTCCAAAAATTACAAATAGTTTATAATTCTTAAACATCCAAAGAGCAAACCCAAACCCAAACCCAAACAAAAGGCCGATATTTCCCGATATTTTGAGCCGACAATATTGGCCGATAACTCACTTTATCGCTGTATTATCGCCGATAAATATCAAAAAATGATAAGCGATTTAAAATCAAACTTATCATAGCGGAAGGCCCCCAAAACCGATATATTATCTATAATATTGGTTTATCGGCGATCGATAATTCTGGTATTTTGAGCTGACAATATTGGCCGATAACTCACTTTGTCGCCACATTATCACCGATAAACATCAAAAAATGATAACCGATTTAAAATCAAACTTATCATAGCGGAAGGCCCCAAAACCGATAAATCGCCGATAATATCGGTTTATCGGCTGATATGTAAAACACTGATTTGGTGAGACCCACCTTCATTGTCACATCAAATGGATAAGTCATGATCTCTTTGTAGCTTATTTAACACAATAAGTCGTCAGCTCATAACCATCGAACCCTATATGGTAAAACAAGTATTACTGTGGCAACTAATTTTGCGAAATGAGCTATTAAGAAAGATACTAGTGGCAAGACTCATTCTGCTATTCACTGATCATCATATCGATCTCTTAGATCATTTTGCTAAATAAGGCAGCAACGCATATCCATTGTCCCCTAAAATCTAAACATATTGGTTAGTTGCTCTAATACAAAAGAGCCTAAAATAATAATATGACGAGTTACTAGGATATTGGTCCTTGAATCTTATCTATTTTGAAACTTGTCTCCCAAAACTTGATATTTTGAAATAAGTCCCCTAAAACTCATTGGTTACCTTACATTAGTCCCTTCAGTTTAAATTTGTTAGTTTAATGCAAAATAAAGTAGTGATAGCATGTTTTTTTTTCCCGTTATACCCTTGTTTAATCATCATGAAGCACATCTTTTTTAAACCCATTGGAATTTGCTCATTGAATATAAAATTTGCAGTTAATGGTATTATAACATAGAGTGATTTTTATGATTTAAGGACTTGTTGTCTTCGTGATCATTAGAAGTGGGGTTTGAAGAAAATGTTGTGACGGTAACACAGGAAAGCTAACTATTGTTAATTTGTTTTGCTGTTAATCTAACAAATCTAAACTAGAGGGAATAATTTCGGGGTAGCCAGCAGGGTTTGTGGACTTGTTTTAAAATATCAAGTTTTGGGTGACTTATTTTTAAAGTGGATGAGATTTGGGGGACTAATATCTTACAAACAGTTACTCTCAAGGACACAAGCACAGGACTCTATCTTATACAAAAGTTTGGGGTCAATGAGGGTTTATAGGCTTCCGAATTGAGAGACATGTAAGATATGTCCAGCCTTGATGGGCACACAAAAGTTTTTGTTGCGGAAAGTGTCTTGCATAGCATAGCGATGAGGTTTTTGTCATGTTTATCACATCTAAAATATAGCCTGAGTCTCTGAATCCTTTTCTTTGTTTTGTGATGTTTTCACTAACCTTTTATATATCATATAAGCTTCTTTTGTTAGTTTTCAATGTCTTTGGTGTTGATTCTCCCAATTTATCAATTAACTTCACACATTTTGCAAATTACTGTATGGATTACGCCTAATATTACGTCATTGTTCTAATGGATTTTATCAAAGATTATCTTTATCTTTGAAGTTGTTATTGTATTAGAGTGAAAGTGAATGCATACTATTCTAATTGTTTTTTACTTTGTGAAGGAGTTGGAAAGATAATGCATAGAAAATGAATTCAAGCATACTACCGCATTCTCAGTTGATTTTCTGTATGTTGTTTGCTTTAGGCTTTTTGATGGTTGTTTAAAGACATCCTTAATTGTCCCGCGGAGAAGTCTTGACTTTTACATTTCTAAAATCAAGGTTTTTAGGAAAATTGCTAAAATCAAGGTGCTCATATGATAATCAGTTCCATTAAGGAGCTATGTCTTTGTAATGATGTTATCATATCAGGGAATCTGAAATCTCTGCAGAAAACAGGAAGATAAACTTTCAGCTCTCTGCGTTAAAAGAGAGAAAAATTACTACCAAACTGTCCACAGTTAGAAAAATGTACTTCTACTCATTAAGTCATGCTTTATTTACACCATGGACCCTTCTGCAGGATAACTTGTCATTTCCACTTATTTTTCCAGACTGGAATGCCGATGAGGAAATACTGCTTCTTGAGGTACATTGTATCATAAATTTTATGGGTTTCGTGTAAAAGTTTACATGCTGGATATTACTGTTTTTTATTCTATTAACATTACATGAAACACTGGAAACTGTTTGTATTTTTTACCTCTAGGGAATTGAAATGTATGGTCTAGGAAACTGGGCAGAAATTGCTGAGCATGTTGGTACCAAGAGTAAGATGCAATGCATTGACCATTATACAACAGCATATATGAACTCTCCTTGCTATCCTCTTCCGGTATGAATTATACTTACTCCTATTTATTTCTTGCTCATTTATAATGTGAACATGTCCTTACTTCTTCATTTTTATCCAATAGGATATGTCTCGTGTTAATGGGAAGAATAGAAAGGAACTTCTTGCAATGGCTAAAGTGCAAGGGGAGGGAAAGAAAGGTTAGTATGGAAGAAGTTACTGGTGAAATGCTTTTGCTTTTGCTTTTCGTATATCATCATTTATCACTTGTTAGAATGTCTAATATATCCTGGATCTTTGTTACGATAGAATGTTCAAAAACGAGTTCATAAGTTCATATTTATAGATACCTGAGTGCATCTATTGTGGTTGCATAACTAAAAGAAAACATGTTTTTCCCATGACATGCAATATGTAAATGATTCAAGAAACCAATTTCATTGAAAGTGATACCTCGTGCTTTTACCTGCCAGAAGGTTCAATTCTTTCCTCCTTTACCTTTTGCTTCATTTATTTTCCTGTAGTTGGTGGTTTCAGGATATCTTGTTTCTTTTTTTCTTGTGTGTGCACGTCCGCATGTGCGTGACCGTGTATGTGCATGATATGCGTGTGTGCGTGCGCGCGTGTGTGTATGTGTGTTTATGTGATGGGTTGGGGAACATAGACCACTGCACCATATAGACCCTTTTCAGTTCATGAACCGCTTATAAACAGAAGTTGGTCGATAAAATTTGCCAGGCATGAAACAAATTCCTACATAAGGGGTCAGAACATAAAGTAATTCCAAATATCGATATAGCAGGTCTCCAAATTTCTGTAATAACTAGAGAGCAGAAGGAATGCAAGCAAAGAATGAAAACCATACACATTGAGGTATGGGGATATGGCTATATGAATATTTATATAAACATACATATATTATACATCAAAATTAGTAATTTACATCAGATAAATATTGTTTTTGATCCACGTGTTATGAGTTAAAATTCCTATAATATTTGTATGTTTATTTTATTATGTTAATTATAAATTGGAAAGCCTTCATTTTTTTAACTAAGCACCCAACGACCTTTTAAAATAATAGTTCGAAACCGACCTATTTCCAACAAGTATTACGTAGTGGATGTGAAGTGTAGGATATGCATCCAAGAAGTGTGTTAGAAGTGGTTTAAGTTAAAAAAATATATTGCATAAGGGAGTATATGCATGAATAGATGTATTCATATATGCAAGGAGTGTCCGAGGAGTTTGGCTATGGATACATGTACAGGTACACGTCGGGTACGGGTACAGCTTCAGTTAGGAGTACCCAAGGTATAAGCCCTAACTGTTCTTATTTGGCATTTTGTCTTTCTTCTCCCATTTTTGCTGTCATGCGGCAAGGTTTGCGATCAAGATCAAGATCAATTGTATAGCTGAATATCATCAGTCACTTTGATTCTAGCTGTATTGTTCATCTAGGATGCAGAACTACCAAAGTAGTAATCAAACAATGGAGAACTTGTAATATTCTCACATGACAGGAATTTCGATGCTCGGAGATTTAACACCAAAAGAAGAGTCTCCATTCTCACCATCAAGGGTCAAGTATGCTAGTCTCTGAATTTCCTCTTATCTTTGTTCGTATTCAGAACTTATGCTGAATATTTTCTTTTATGCTCCATAGAATTGAAGAGTTAAGTGAAGCTCCAACTGGGCGACCACCCTCTGGGTTAACTTCTGGTAATATTCATTAATCTAGAGAAACTTACCATTTTAAAATGTTTACATCTTTGTAGGATAATCATTTTTTTTTCTTGTTGATTTTCTCCTATCCTGTAGGTGAGACCTGTATACTGTATTTTGAATATGTAAATGTATCTCTCTAACCATAAGGGATCATAAGGTTTCCTAGAAGAATTTACAGAAAACAAGGTTTCAGTCCTTAATACAATTGCCCTTCCCAAGGATTGTAATATTCAATATCATCAACTGCCATATAATGGTTTTTCTTAGACGGAAAGCCTGAAGAATTCTAATTGGTGTATGCATGTGTTGTAAGAGTGAAATCATTTGCAGGTGCTACTAAGAAAGCTTCAAACAATGGTCAGTTTAAAGTTGTCCCTGATGGAACTAAAGTGGAAGGTTTGACATCAAGTGAAGGTACAACAGTAATTGCGCAATCTCCACCTTATTTTACAAAGCTCGTTTTTGGGAAATATAAACTTTTGTCAGACATGTTAAATTATTAGTTATTACTTTTGTCTGTGTAATTTTGTGTGAACAAGCAATTTCATGTGATTAATATTCTTCATCAAAGAATGCTGAAGTCAGAAGGCAGAAACTATGGTTAATTTTAGGAGCAGCATAAATGCAGTATGCACAACAGTCTGGCATTTATTTCTATGTGGACCTTGTATCTGATTTTTTGGTAACCTGGACAAAGGGGAATTGACGGTAGTTTTATACTTCTAACCACTGCTATTCAGTCTACATAACCATTGATAGCGCATATGTTTTTGTAATGTTATTTATTATCGTATAACTGCTAGAAATGGATAGGAGAAGTTTACGCATATTCATCCAGGTCTATCTTCTTAAATTGCCAGACACTCTTACCCTTTAGATGTCCAGCTCATTATGCTCTTGATGAATGTTCATTTTTCATTTTAATTTAACCTTACAATTTCAGGTTTTAGTCCTATTTAGAATGCTTTTTATGTTAGCATTGTAAGGCATCTATTACTCTTATTTAAGAAAGGTAGGCTTTTGGTCACAACTTCTGGATGTTCTACCCTTCTAAGTCACACTTAAAAAAGAATCCAAGAAATTTCCTCACGAATCACGATGATTAAAACTCGATGTGAGGGGGTAGCTTCGCTAGCTCAATCTCCTCTCAATCTGCCACTTCTCTGTACCTCCTCTCAATCCGCGACAGAAATTGTCATCGTCTATAAGTTCTTTTTTGTTTTGCGGTCTCACCACTCTTTACACTCCACCTACAAATCACATACATCAACCCCTTGATGAGATTATTAATTTGGGAATTATCTTACACTTTATATTACTTTTATCACTTGCTGCAACAATTTTTCGTTACCTATTTATATTAGCATACAGTAATTATTAAGGTGCAAGAAAATTTTTCATAGAGTAACAGGCAGAGGATCATGTTGAAGCGAAGGGTCATCTCAATCATTGATTGAGATTCAGTGGCTGAGATTAGTCAACTCATTTTAATCTTAGTATGCTCACCATCTCACCCTCTACACACACACACACACACACACACACACACACATATAGGTATGTATATGTATATGTATATGTATGTATGTATATCTATATACACACACATATGTATGTGTGTGTGTGTATATATGTAATGCCTCGCCCCGGAATCCCGGAGTCGGTACGCTGTTAGATCTGAGGCCAATCACGCTTAACTTTGGAGTTTCTAAGAGTTGGGTTCCCGAAAAGAAGATGCATCTTGGTGGTATGAGTATTCCAATCAAATCTATCAATACTAATCACATCACCCTCTCAAGGGTTGGGGTATTACAATATATATACATGTATATATGTCTATGTATATTATATGTATATGTATATATATTATATGCGTATACATATACATATACATACATACATACATAGATATAAGGTTAAATTGCACATAACTAAGAATTTGCATCTAGTCAGAAGATACATATCTGTCAATCTATATTTATGATCTGAGCCGTTCATTCTTATCTACAAAAACATCAAACCCACGTGGGTCAAAAATGCAAAGTACATCTCTTTCATCATGTACAATATTGTGAGAAACCAACTAAAGCTAAAGCCCCTGATTTTGCTTTGCTCACTTAAGGCCATGCCTCTGAGTGTATATGATTTTCAAATTGTATATATCATGTTTTTGTTATGATTTTACTGTTATTTATTTATTTATTCTGCAATTTGTGAATCTCAAAAAAGATTCCTACTTTTTGTTACATTCTATGGTTATTGTTTTACTTACAAGTGTTGGTGTTTTTTGTCCTTTTTAACCCCTAAAGTCTAAGCCCTATTTTCCCACCCCCTCTAAAGCGTGAGCCCTATCTTGCAAAGTTTTTGCTTTCCACAACATTGTTTCTGTCTCATATTTGTTTTCAGAGATTGTGTTAAAACTGTTTTTGACATAATTACCATGTGTGCTTAATATAGTCTGTTTCACTAACTCATAGAGATGAAGTAGAAGTACTTGTGAACACAAATGGAATGGAAGCACTCGGATCAATTTACTTGATTCTTACTTGAAATAACTACATTTGACTCTATGTGATTATTTGATACATTGATTATGAGAGTACTCGAATAGCTTCTTTTGACCCTATCTTACTGGGGTATTGGGTATGCTAACTAGTAGCCACTTCATTTTCTATGATTTGTTCAGTTGTCTTTCTATTACTTTCTTTTATAGTTTGTTTCATTTGTCCTAGATTTATTCGGCGTATAAGTGTTGACATCTCAATGATGCATATTAGTAGGTATCAACAGTTGCTTATCTACAGTCTACCTTACTAGACCATCTTGTGTTACTTCAAGATGGAAAATTACATTCTGTTACAAGCTTTTATGTACAAGCGGTGTTTTGCAAAGGATGCCTTTTAAAAGTTAATTGACAGTTTACTTATTTCTTTAGTGCCAGATTTGTCTGAGTATGCATCTTGTCACTAATAGATTAACTTGAGGTTCCATCGAACTGTTTTATCTTATTGCTGTGATGTGAAAATGTTTAGCATAGAGAAAATTCAACTAGTTGAGGTTGCAGATCTTTACGTGGCTTGTATATTTCATATCTGTTAATCCTTAAGAATCTTTGTATTAACATTTGTGCAGATCTTTACGTGGATAGAAGCGTTGGTGTGAAAAAGCCAAAATATTCTGGAGATGAAGGACCTTCTATGACAGAGTTAAGCGGATATAATGCTAAGAGGCAGGAGTTTGATCCTGAATATGATAACGACGCCGAAAAGTCACTGGCTGAGATGGAGTTCAAAGACACTGACTCTGAGGCTGAACGAGAATTGAAGCTACGAGTACTGCATATCTATTTGTCAAGGTGCTTGCTTGTCCTTTGTTGTTGTCGTTGGATAGACAATATCAGATATATAGTGCGGCTCTTATATATCCAAAAAAAATGACTAGCGTATAGGAGCAGATAGTTTCACAATAAGCTGATTGTTAAAAATCATTCTCAAGCTAACCCGTTTTAACCGTTAACGGTGCTTCAAGTGCCTATTTATGCTTGTATTAATCACCTGGCTTTTAAAATGTAGCCGAAGGTTATCTGGTACCTGAAGATTATTGCCATATCTCACGTTAACGGAAACCTTCAAAAGAAATTTAGGGCAAACACGTTACTGTTGACATAAGCTAAATGGTACTTTTTTTATTCTTTCTGTCAATTGACTTTTTTTATAGTGTAGAATGGACAATAATTCCTCTCTAATTCCAAGTTTTGTATACAAATTACTTTAGGTTGGAAAGTTTTGTTTCAGTTTTGTTCTAAAAACTTACCGTTCTTGTTTCCAAATTTGTTGATCTTTTTTCACATATTATATTTTTAAGGGTTAATTGCCGTAACCTAAATTTTCACTACTTAAAAAATAGAAGCCCTAAAGCTTTTTTGACAAATAAGTACCTCAAATTTGTCATAGAAATTTAGTGGAGTTCAGAGAAAATATATGTTACGCTTTCATTTAATCCTACCATTGGCTTTCGATAGCAACTCCAGCAACCTATTGTCAAATTTCACTGACTTCCTCTTTCTTTTTCTCTTCTTATCAAAATCCTCCCTCTTCCATCCTGAGATATGCATGGGGGTAGGTGCTAGTTTCAAGGTAGGAGATGAGAAGTAAAACTAAGATATTAAAATATAACATTCAATAATATAAAAAGAAATGCTACATTTAAAGGAAAAATCACATCTATGCATATCAAACATGAACACTGAGGGAGCACAAAAAATGAGTATCAGACTGGGGATGTCAACACATACAATCAACCAAGTCTAGCAAATCTAGAAAAGCAATAATTGTCATCCTTTATTTTTGTTATTTGAATTAGAGAAGAACAACTTATATATATATTTATATATATATATATACATATTTATATATATGTATATGTATATACATATTTATATATATGTATATGTATATATATATATATATAGAGCAATATGGGTATGCTTGGTATCAAGCACAAAAAGTTATGCTTAGTAGTGATGTGTCACATCCCCCTCCACTCATTCAAATATGGGACCACATTCACATGGGTAGTGAGTGGATGAGAATGTGATACATCACTACCAAGCACAAAATTTGTGCTTGGTACCAAGCATACTCATTTTTCTCATATATATATATATATATATATATATATAT
>BQKN01056455.1:39771-55884 GCA_022839385.1 Asparagus kiusianus
TATATAGGAATATGGGTATGCTTGGTACCAAGCACAAAATTTGTGCTCGGTAGTGAGGTGGTATATTATCCTTCACTCATTCAAATGGGGGACCACATTCACATGGGTTGAATGTGGTCCCCCTAATTGAATGAGTGAATGGGAATGAGACACATCACTACCAAGCACAAAATTTGTGCTTTGTACCAAGTATACCCATTTTTCTCATATATATATATATATATATATATATATATATATATATATATATACACATAAGACGGTTTCCTATAGGTCCCCGAGGACACTACAACATGATAAAAAATAATTACAACAATGGACTCCTTAAAACATGATCCTGAAACATGAATATACGAATAACAAGAGTATTGCTTATGTACATTTTAGTCTACATTTTCAAACTCCCCATTATTTAACCCCATGTTATCATTTGTAACTTTTGACTATGCTTGAAATGTTATATACTAATTGTTCAAAGTGATTTCCTTAAACAATACTTGGACGGTCTTGCCTACTTAGGCAGTTGAACCCCTGTGATATGGTATCTGGTAAAACATTAACTTTGAACATGATATTGGAATACGTATTGGTCAAGAATCATGAATTATATAGTCGATGTCATAAGGTTACATTTTTAATCCACACTTTGACGGGATATGCATCCATGCATAATCAACCTAGTGGACGTCACTACATGATCACACACGAGTATCATACTTGTTATACGAGCCAATAACAATCTAACATCTAAAAGGATTCTACCACACTCACAAGTTGGTCTATCAAGAAATTGCATCCAATACAACATGTCCTCAACTTGAAATAAGACGCATTCAAGAACATCAATTTGAAAATAATTAACTGAGCCTAAAAAACAATTAACATATTTTAGTTTAAAGTAGACTAAATGTTATATTAATTAAAGTAGGATTTCAAAACTTTAGTTGAGTTAAAAGATTCAAATCTTGTTCTTGGATGATTTCTAGAAAGTACGTAGTCTTCAGAAAACAATTGGGTTTTAAAAAATGATTATTAATCAAAAAACTTAATTTTTATTTACACTTCTTTTGTATATCTATTAGAAAATATTTCAAACCTTTTTTTAATTTAATAACCTGTAAAACAAATCTCATATTTTCATTAGAAATACATTTAGAAAATCTAAACTACTGGAAAACAACCTATCCTTTTATTTGAAAATAGCTAAAGATAAAATTATTTATTATTCTATAAGATAAAATTATTTAATAGATCATGGTCTCATAAAATTAGTTGTATTTATAGCTTGAATTCTTGTAAGAAAAATATCACTACTCCACAAAAACGGATTTGGCTAAACACAACATACTATAAAACTTATATAAATGCAGCTAATAGTGATATTATTCTACATTATGCACATATAAGTGCATCAAGATGAATGGCATGTATAAATACAGCTAATTATAATTGCATTTATCTCTGATCAGATATACTAAAACTCCCTAACCATATAATTCTCTTTAGTTAATAATTTATAACTTTATGAAAACTGGATAACACATTTAGTGGATTAAGGTGTAGAAGCAACTAATTGAAAGTAGCTAGCAGACAACTAGTTGTTAATATATTCACTACACATTCAAGGGACTCCAAAATATATATGTGACCACATGAAAGAGAAAGCCTATGTATGCATGACTATGTTTGGATGGTGGAGGAGCAAGAAAACAATGAGGGTAATAATTTGGCATAGAATTTCATTTATTCATAGCTCTTGCCATTAACCTTGCATAAGTAGCCAATTGAATTCCTTGGCTCATGCAGTATCCATTCTTGTTTATCAGAGCATTGGAGAATAATAATAAAGATTAATATGAAAGCTTATTTAGTAGATGTACCATCGAACCAGTTAAAAAATCTCAAATGTAAAAAAGTCTAGTTATACATGTTAATAAACAAATTTGAAAGTTTTAAGATCAGTCATGTATGGATCAAAGAGAGAGATATCTGTAGATCAAAACTGTGCAGTCTGTGCATGCCATGATTGGATAAATTTCTAGCTAGAAGAATCATGAAGGAATTAGGATATAACAATTTGGGTAAATAAATAAGACCAAGGAGAAGAAGAACACTTGCATAATTGTTTCACGAGAAGACATCATAGATTAGTAGAGAATAAATATGGAGAACTCTTTCAAGGTCACTAATTATGAACACAAATATAGATGAATTATCTAAGGATTTATTTGAATAAGAACAAGGAATAAAAAATGAACACTTGCCTAGAGAGAATGCCATTTAATTCGATGGAAAGCTTCAATTGAGATCCTCCTCTCCCTCCATAGCCTTTAGCAAACATAGCTTCTATTCTTTCATTTTCTTTTTCACGATAATAAATAAACAACAAGAGAGAGGGAGAGAGATTTGAGATGTTTCAGCTATGGGAAGAGTTGGAGTAGGAGTTTATTGGGACTTCTTAGTATTAGAGATATTTGTGTTATGAGAAAGATGTGATTTTTTCCCTCTTGAGAAAAGTTTAGGAGGAGATGGGATTGTCAAAACTAATAGAGGAGTTAGTGAGTTATGAGATATGAGGTTAATACTAATTGGGCCCCAAGATGAACAACAATTAAATCAAAGGGAGCAAAAGAAATATCTTTTATAAACTAATTCCAAGACTAATGTGATAAGAATTTTGAAACTGAAAATTAGAAATTTGAGGTTGAGACTAAAAATCAATACGAACAAATTGGATTTTATGTTATCAATGACTATAAGAGTGCTTATGATGAGTGGCCATTACACATTTAGATCATTCTATATTCATTCCCCGCACTACTTGAAGGACAATGATCTTGGTTGCGTATGTTGATGATATTTTGCTCACTGGGAGTGATACCAAGGTTTTGGCGGAAGCCAGCGAATACCTCAAGCATTATTTTGTGACTAAATATACGGGAAATTTGTACTTTTTGGGATTGAAGTTGCTTATCAAAAACTTGGGTTCTCTTCTAAACGAAGTACGCCTTAGATCTTCTAGGAGAGACTTGCCTTTTAGGTTGCAAACTTGTAGGCATGCCGATGGAGGTAGATTTGAATTTTTTAGGATGAGAAAAATGACATTTTTTAAGGACACCAGGCAATATAGGAGGTTGATCTATCTTACAGTTGCTAGACCCGATATATCCTTTGTTACAGGACTATTGAGTCAGATCATGCTTATGCCTAGAAAGGTTAGTTGGAGAGCAGTTATGAGAATTCTTGCCTATATCAAAAGTTTTCCTGTAAAGGGCTTATTCTACAAGAAGCATGAACATGTACAAATCTTTGCTTATTCAGTGTCGACCTATGTTGGAGATGAAGGAGATAGGTAGTCTACCGCTGGATACTACACCTTTGTTAGTGGTAATCTAGTCACCTAAAGAAATAAGAAGTGGTATCTCGGTTAAGTGCAGAGACCGAGTACAGTGTGATAACACATACTACTTGTTAGATGATGTGGTTGAAGAACTTGATAACAAAGCTCAGTAGATGATGTGGTTGAAGAACTTGATAACAAAGCTCAGTTTTGTTCAGTCAACACCGATGCCCATGCTTTGTGATAATCAATCTGCTATCTATATTGCGAGAAATTCTGTCTTTCATGAAAAGACAAAGCATATAGCAACTGATTGTCATCAGATTAGGAATGCTGTAATGAAAAGGGTGATGTGCACTCCATTTACTCCCTTTTCAGAATAGTTGGTGGATATTCTTACAAAAGCTGCATCTTCTAAGGTGTTCGCTATTTTGTGTAGCAAGTTGGGTATGGTCAATACTTGTGGTCCAGCTTGCATCTTCTAAGGTGTTCTCTATTTTGTGTAGCAAGTTGGGTATGGTCAATACTTGTGTTCCAGCTTGAGGGGGAGTGTTAGATTTAATAGTATTTAATTATTGGGTTAGTGGGTTTGATACCGCCTTGAGTTAATGACCGGTTATATCTCTATATATTACTGTCTTGATAATAATTATCTGAGTATTTCTCAACAAGTCCTATCTACTATTATCTGTACAAGATAAATTTTTGAATATCCTACCTCAGGTTTTAAGAGAGAAAAAAAGATGAGATGTGGTTCAGTAAGAGTAAAAATGTCCAAATGTCACCATGTGTATATCACATGGTGACATTTGATAGATTCTTTAACGGACAGTTAACTAGAGGTATCAGGCTTTATAATTCTGCCAAAGTTTGAGGAGACTAATTTGTCCCAAAAAAAATCAGGGTATTTATCTGAAAAGTAGTGAAATTTAGGGTAGTTACAACAGGCCATATTTTTAACCATTCTAGGCCAAGAGTCTTTTTCAGGGAACCATTTTAGCCTAGGAATCTATGCTGACTTCAAATTCCTGTCTCCGCTTTCAAAAGTTCAAATACCCTACCTGACCTCAAATTTGGATTGCAAACGAGTATGAGGTAAATAACACTCAAAAACGTATTAAAATTGCTGATTTAGAATGAATTACTTACCATTTTCTGACTGGGAATATCTTATTGTATACACGTTCAACTGATACTTTTCATGGCTGTGTCAAAAGTCGATTGTGCATCTCTTCCAATGTCCAGATTTTAATATTCTAAATTTTTTTCTCTGATGAGTATCCTTTGCATGATGACTTAACAAATATGTCAGCTGCTGTCTGACGGAAAATAGCTTTCCATATTTTGGAGCAGCGATGTAGTATCTTGTCGTCTAAATTTCCACTTGTTCAAAGTGGTACACACATTATGACTATGTCAAAAGACTCAAATGTCTCTTCCAAATGCTAAAATGTGATTATTTCATTTCTCTCTGTGAAGCTTCTGAAAGTTCTACATGGTTGGAGGTAGTTAGGAATGTCTTTTCTGACCTCATATTCTACCTTGGCAATCAAAAGAAGCATGTATGAATGCTAGCAGTACTGACTTCCGCAGACTGTCGCCATGCATGAAGTTCTTCTTGCAAGTGTGACACGCTTTCTCACGGAAGGAAGAATATGTAAAACATAAGTCATCAATGAGTAGAAACTTCACGGACTACCCTCTTATTTAACGTTTGCTATTAAAAGAAATCTGGTTAGATGGCTTGGTCTACAGAAGATCTTGTCAAAATAAATAATTAAAAAAAAAAGCCTAGACTGCATACAGATGGTTTGGAAATCACATGCTCTCAAATTGTTTTCCTTTTTTTCCTTTTCTCCCTTTTGTGAGTTTGCAGCTGGGTTGTTTTTTTATCTTTCGTCCTCTCTGGAGTGGAAAGGAGTGCCATGGTATGAGCATGCTTGCGTCTGAAAAGCAATATTCAGGTTCCTACAAAAATTGATTTGTGAGCTTTGGCCTCGTTTGTTCTTTTTCTGTTCTAGATTCGTAGATAATATGGTTAAGGTATATGCTTTGTCATCACCAGTGTTCTGTTATCTCAGTAAACCTTCTGTTGACATTTGTAGTAGAGACTTTATATTAATATTTCTACTGTAAATTGTATATTGTTCTATATTATTCATCCATGGCACTGAACTTCCTGTTCTCTACCTTTATTTTGTGAGTTTTCATGCAAATTCAGAACATTACACATCTTTTCACTTTGAATACATGTCTGACAGTCTGTGTATATATCTTTATAGGATGTACAGACAGACATATCTGCACAAGAACATAGAAAAATCATCTCTGTAGTTCTGTTTTGATGCACTGACCTTTTCTTTTAAATGTTTCATTGCTTATGCACTCAATTTTGTGTCAGGCTTGATGAGAGAAAAAGAAGAAAGGATTTCATTTTGGAAAGGAATTTGCTTTATCCAAATCCTCTGGAGAAGGAACTGAAGAATGAAGATCGAGAAGTATATCAGCATTTTAAGGTTTTCATGCGTTTTTTACCTCAAGAAGAGTATGAGGCTTTGCTCAATACTGTGATTGAGGAGCGTAAGATCCGAAGAAGAATTCATGAGCTGCAGGTGAGTCCTTCTAGGTGGAAGTTTCTCAAACTTCTTATCTGGTCATCTTCACAAAAAAGTAAAAATAAAAATAAAAAATTAAATAAATAAAAAAAATTAAAAGGAAAAAGAAAAGACCTAACTACTTGGTGTTCTGATATCAGTCTTCTATTGGTGATAGTTTGTACTATGTTCATGCTCTTGCATGTGCCACTTTGTTAGGCAATATATGATAGTAGAGAATGATACTAGTTGAAGCTTAAGCTGTCATTTTCTTAAATTTTCCATTTGCCATAAATCACCATAAACAAGCCTAATCCAAGATGAAGAGAGACAAAAAAAATAGAGGCTGCATTTTTAAGTATTAACTGATGTGTTGTACACTTATTTTCTAAATATTAAATGAGTATCAGCTTGGGGCATGGTAATGGTACCTGTTCTTATAACTATAAATTTCAGGAATGCCGTGCTGCTGGATGTCGTACCCTGGCGGAAGTAAAGATGTACACAGAACAGAAGAGGAGGAAGGAACTAGAGACAAGTGAGCATAAGTCAAAAGAAAGTGACCAGATTGTTTCTAGTGTGAAAGCTGTGCAGAAGTCAAATCGCCCTATTAGCAGAGAAAAATGTGAGCCTGATGGAAGCCCTAGGAACACTGTTGATAATCATAAAATAAGAGGTGGCAATGGATTGGATCCAGGTGGCAAAGATTCTCCTGTGTTGCAGGTCTCTGCAAAAGCTTTTGATGAATGGAATATTACTGGGCTTCCTGGAACAGAACTACTAAGCGAAACTGTAAGAACGGCACACTCATCTTTTCACTTTTTAAATAATAACCTAAGCCTGTATAGCAGCACTGAGAACAGTTGCTTGCATGAGGTGGTTCTTTTGTTACTTTGCTTCAAATTTTATGCCTGCTGACATTTTTTTTACTAGATCTTCTAAACTCTTATGGTTAATTTTTATAGCAGAAAATTTAGCCCACCCCTAGGCACTCATCTGCAGTGATTTGTTGTCAGTACTAGCTTTCGATGTTGCTATCATGATTAAGCTGCTGCTATAAAGAATGAAAAAAAGGATATTAGTTGAATCCAGAGATATGCCATATGTTTGTCATGCACGGGATATGTTGCGGCCTTTCAAGTAGCTCTCTTGTGTTCGCATGTTAATACTCTAAACTTTTTGGTCTTGTTTTGTTTCTCTCCTTGAATTACTTCCAAGTTCTGCAGGATATAAAAACCCTACCTTCACCTACCTAACCTGAAGACCTGATGCAGCAGTATCATGAATCTCTTCCCTTGGCGCATGTTTGGCTACTACTTATTTTTTGAATCCTTATAATTTACTTATTACTTATTCTCAAAACTTCTTAAAAGTATGTAAGAAAATAAGGAAATTGTTTGGACCCCTTAACTTAGATAGTTAATGTGTTTGGTAAATCAATAACTTATATAAGGTTGTGTTAAATGTCAAATGACCAAAAATGACATATTGTTGTGACTCCAAGTGTGACTTATTAATTCATTTTATATTAACCAGATAATTAATAATAATAATTTTATTAATTATTTAAAAAGTAAATAATTCATATTAATTATTTCAAATTAATTATGATTATTAATTAATAATATTGAGACTAATTAATTAATTTCATTGTAATGAAATATTATTATTAATAAAATTAAATTTAATAAAAATTTAGTTATCTCATATAAAAAATATATTTGATTAAAATATTTTTATATATTGCATTATATTGTGATTATTAATTACCAATGCTGAGATTAATTAATTAAATTCATATTAGTGAAATATTATTATTAATAAAATAATAATTTAATTAATTAAAAAATAGTTACTTCATAATAAAAGTATATTTTATTAAAATATATATTACATTATTTGTGTTTCCCAATTACTAATATTTTGATTAATTAATTACTTTCATATTAATAAAATATTAATAATAATAAAATAATGAATATATATAATATTAGAATATTGTCATATTTTTATATATATGATATTATATACAATATTATCATATATTATAATATTGTATATTATATAATATTGTATATGTTTGTAATAACAATATTATATATTATTATATTATTATTGTTTTATATTATTATATGTAATACTATATTATATTTTATATCACATTATATATTATTATTAATATATTTAATAATTAATAAATAAATTCACTAATTAAATAGTAACATTAATCACTTTATAATAAGAAAATATTTAACTAAGTAAAGGTAATAGTATGGTATTTATGTCTTTTGACCGGAATAAAGAAAGCTCCATATAAGTAGCCAAAAAATAAATTTGGAAATCCCAACTTATTTTTTGGCTACTTATAAGTAACAAATAAGCAACATAAGTGACTCTTACCAAACACAATGTTGTCAACTTATAAGTAAAAAGTACTTATAAGTAGAAATAAGTAAGTCATCAAACATGCACTTAATATTTACCTACTCTCTTATAAAAAGAAGAAAGACAACCTTTAACTGAGACAGAAGGATAAAAGATGTGATTTTTAGGATAAGGGGTGGGGTTTTTCTCTTTTTTTTTTGTTTGTGCACACCCGTGTTTTTTTTTTTTTGGGGGTTGTGGGGAGAGTGGGGTTTGAGGGGGAGGGGGCTGGGCTGGGCTTGGTTCAGTTGTTAAATTTTCTGTTATGGCTGTTAAGGTCACTTGATGTATCATTAAATGTATTTTGACATGGTAGTTTCACGATTTTCAGGAGCAACAACTGTGCTGTCAAAGCAGATTATTACCCAGTTTCTATCTCAAAATGCAAGAGGTTTTAGTCCAAGAGATATTCAAGGGTTCTGTTATGAGGAAAGCTGATGCATACCCTCTATTCAAAGTTGACCCAAGCAAAGTTGACAAGGTTTATGACATAGTAACAAAAAAGTTGGGTCAGCATGAGGAGGCTCCTAATGTTTGATCTTTTTCTTAATTCAGGATCCATTTGTGTTAAATTCATACTTCTCATTTGTGCAATTGCGCATCTTGTAGTGTCTACTTGAATAAGTGTAAGAACTACATGTTCAGGGTAGTTATGAACGCTGTTCCAAACAAGTTCGCATGTAAGTGGGGGCAGTATTGGCATTGCACTGCCCCCATGTGCAGCTCAAAATTCCCTGTTCACATGCATTGGCATCCTGAGGAGATGGTCCATGGGTCTCAAATCATGAATATATTGATGTTCCGCGGGACAATTCAGAGTAAATATTCATTTGCTTGAATTTCAAAATGTTTTATTTTTATTTTTCTCTTTTGCCTCTAATTTGTGTTGATGATACAATTATCTTTGCACCACTGGAGATGATATTGTTGTTGTCGGGCATTTGTCCTGCTAATTACACACAAAGTGGCGATCTCTTACCAACTAAAATTCAAGTAGTTCAATGTACTGCATAATTAGTTTCAAAGTTTAATTATACTATTATTATTTAAAAAGAATTTTATTTACAATTATTATCTTCTCACCTGCAACATCACATACCAATATATATAAGTCAATAAATTATAACAATTTCTATAGCACTTTTATTTCCTTCTATAAGTATGTGCCTTTGTTATCAGATTTGATTAGATTAATTTAAAGCAGTTAATTATATTATATGTTTGATTTTTTTTCAGATCAAGAAATTGTAATAATTTTCATAGCAGTTTCATCTTCTTCAACATGTGTATATTTGTTATTTTCTTCTTATTAGATTAGATTAGATTGTTTAAAAATTATGAATTATGAAATTACAACAACTTTCACAGTACGTTCATCTATTTTCTTCTTATTAGATTAGATTAGATCATTTTAAAGTAATTAACTATATTGTATGTTTGATTTTTTTTGGAACACAAAGTTTAATTATACTATTATTATTTACAATTCCTATCGTACTCAAATATCAAAATATGTTATATTTACACCATATAACATATTTATTATTATTTTCACATAATATTCAATTTTTCGGGGTTTTACAGAGGCGAAGCTCAAATATCGCGATTTCATGGGTTATAAATCATGGTTTTCCGACCGTTTCGGTGCGTTTTGTCCTGGGCGCAATTTCACGGGTTATAATAACCTATTGTTCGAATTTCATGAGTTCGTGAGCTATATGCAATGATGTTTTCCTAACTTCGATGGTTTCGTCTGACGACAAATGACTCGGCTGAGTCAAATTTCACGATTTCGTAAGTTATAACCATTGAAATTTGTCCATTTATGCTCTTTTTTGGCCCGATGCAGACAATTAGGCGGAGCGCATGTTTCGTGATTTCATGAGTTATAACCCATGATTTCTGGCACATTTTCTTAGTTTCGGTCCATTTCGACCAGGCGCTTGAAATATTTACCGAATTCAAAACGGACGATTTTATGAGCTGTAACCCATGAACTTTGACCATTTTATTCTGTTTCGGTCAGGTGTCAAAAATATCAAAATCGACGATTTCATGAGCTGTTGTCCATATGATTTCCGACCACTTTCGTCTGTTCAACGCCTTGTGCCAAAATATCTTTGCCGAATTCAAAACCGATAATTTCAAGAGCTATAACACGTGATTATTGACTCTTCTCGTGCGTTTGGGCTCGGTGGCAAATAATGAGGCAGAGTTCAAATATCGTGATTTCATGGGTTATAACTCATGGTTTTCTGACCGTTTCGCTCTGTTTTGACCCGGGCACGATTTCATGGGTTATAATAACCTATTGTTCGAATATCACGAGTTCAAGAGCTATATGCAACAAATTTTTTACCAACTTCGACGATTTCGTCTAACGTCTAACGGCAAATGACTCGGCGAAGTTAAATTTCACGATTTCGTAAGCTATAACCCATGAAATTTGTCCATTTACGCCCCTTTTCGGCCCAATGCAGACAACTAGGCGGAGTGCATATTTCGTGATTTCATGAGCTATAACCCATGATTTCTGACACATTTTGTTAGTTTTGGTGCGTTTCGACCAGGAGCCAGAAATCTTTGCCGAATTCAAAAACGACGATTTCATGAGCTGTAACCCATGAATTTTGACAATTTTATTCTGTTTCGGTCGGGTATCAAAAATGTCAAAACAGACGATTTCATGAGCTGGTTTCTATACTATTTCTGACCAATTTGGTCTGTTTGACGCCCCGTATCAAAATATCTTTGTCGAATTCAAAACTGATGATTTCATGAGCTGTAACACGTGATTATTGACCCTTCTCGTGTCGCTGGGCCCTGCAACAAATAATTAGGCGGAGTCAAAATATCGCGATTTCATGGGTTATATAACCCATGGGTTTTCGACCGTTTCGGTCTGTTTCGACCCGGTCGTGATTTCACGGTTTATAACCCATTGTTTGAATTTCACGAGTTCGTGACCTACATACAACAATTTTTTCCCAACTTCTATGGTTTCATCCAACGGCAAATGACTCGGCGTAGTCAAATTTCATGATTTAGTGAGCTAATCCACGAAATTTGTCCATTTTGCCCCCTTTTCGGCGTGATACAGACAATTAGGCGGAGTGCATATTTCATGATTTCGTGAGCTATATCCCATGATTTCTAACACATTTTGTCAGTTTCAATCTGTTTTGATCCGGCGCCAGAAATCTTTGCCAAATTCAAAACCGACGATTTCTTAAGCTGTAACCCATGAATTTTTACCATTTTATTCTATTTTTGTTGGGTGTCCAAAATGTCAAAACTGAAGATTTCATGAGCTGTTGTCCGTATGAATTCTAACCATTTTGGTCTTTTCGACACTCTGTGTCAAAATATCTTCGCCGAATTGAAAACCAATGATTTCATGAGCTATAACATGTGATTATTGACCCCTCTCGTGCGTTTGGGCCCGTCGGCAAATAATTAGGTGGAGTTCAAATATTACAATTTTATGGGTTATAACCCATGATTTTCCGATCGTTTCGGTCCGTTTCGATCGGTGGGCGATTTCATTAGTTATAATAACCCCTTGTTTGAATTTCACGAGTACGTGAGCTATATGCAAAGATTTTTTCCCAACTTCGATGGTTTCATCTTACGGCAAATGACTTGGCGGAGTCAAATTTCACGATTTTGTAAGCTATAATCCACAAAATTTGTCCATTTACACCCCTTTTCGGCCCATTGCAGACAATTAGGCGGAGTGCATATTTCGCGATTTCGTGAGCTATATCTCATGATTTCTGACACATTTTGTAAGTTTCGGTCTGTTTCGACCCAACGCCTGAAATCTTTGCCGAATTCAAAATCGACGATTTCATGAGCTGTAACCTATGAATTTTGACCATTTTATTCTGTTTCGGTCGGGTGTCGAAAAGTCAAAACCGATGATTTCATGAGCTGTTGTTCGTACGATTTCTAACCATTATTGTTTGTTCGACGCCCCGTGTAAAAATATCTTTGCTGAATTCAAAACCGACGATTTCATGAGCTATAACATGTGGTTATTGACCCTTCTCAAGCGTTTGGGCCCGGTGGCAAATAATTAGGTGGAGTTAAAATATCACAATTTCATGGGTTATAACTCATGGTTTTTCGACCGTTTGGTCTGTTTCGACCTGGGCGCGATTTCATGGGTTATAACCCATTATTTGAATTTCACGAGTTTGTGAGCTACATGCAACAATTTTTGTCAAATTTCACAAGTTTGTGAGTACATGCAATAATTAGGTGGAGTGCATATTTTGTGGTTTCGTGAGCTATAACTCATGATTTCTGACACATTTTGTCCGTTTTGGTCCGTTTCAACCCGACGCTAGAAATATTTGCTGAATTCAAAACCGACGATTTCATGAGCTGTAACCAATGAATTTTTACCATTTTATTATGTTTCGGCTAGGTTTAAAAAATTTCAAAATTGATGATTTCATGAGCTGTTGTTTGTACGATTTCTGACCATTTTGGTCTGTTCGACACACTATGTCCAAATATCTTTGCTGAATTCAAAACCGATGATTTCATGAGCTATAACAGGTGATTATTGACCCTTCTCATGCGTTTGGTCCTGGTGGTAAATAATTAGGCGGAGTTTAAATATCGCGATTTCATGGGTTATAACTCATGGTTTTTCGACCGTTTTGACCTGGGCGCGATTTAATGGGTTATAACCCATTGTTTTAATTTCACGAGTTTGTGAGCTACATGCAACAATTTTTGCCCAACTTATATGGTTTCGTCCAATGACATTTGACTCGGCGGAGTCAAATTTCTCGATTTTGTGAGCTACAACCCACGAAATTTCTCCATCTACGCTCCTTTTCGGCCCAGTGCAGATAATTAGGCGGAGTGCATATTTCGTTATTTCTTGATCTATAACCCATTGTTTCTGACACATTTAGTCAGTTTTGGTCCATTTTGACCTGGTGCCAGAAATATTTGTCGAATTAAAAATCGACAATTTCATAAGCTGTAACCCATGAATTTGACCATTTTCTTTAGTTTCGGTAGGGTATCGGAAATAACAAAACCGACGATTTTATGAGCTGTTGTCCGTACGATTTCTGACCATTTTGCTCTGTTCAACACCTTGTGTCAAAATAACTTTGCTGAATTCAAAAACGATGATTTCATGAGCTATAATGAGGCGGAGTTCAAATATCGTGATTTCATGGGTTATAACCCATGATTTTCTAACCGTTTCGATCTGTTTTGCCCCGGGGCACGGTTTCATGGGTTATAATAACCCATTGTTCGAATTTCATGAGTTCGTGAGTTATATGCAACGATTTTTTCCCAACTTCGATGGCTTCGTCTGACAGCAAATGACTCAGCTAAGTCAAATTTCATGATTTCATAAGCTATAACCAATAAAATTTGTCCATTTATGCCCCTTTTTGGCCCACTGCACACAATTAGACGGAGTGCATATTTTGTGATTTCATGAACTATAACCCATAATTTCTGACACATTTTGTCAGTTTCGGTCCCTTTCGACCAGGCGCCATAAATATTTGATGAATTCAAAACTGATGATCTCTTGAGCTGTACCCCATGAATTTTGACTATTTTATTCTGTTTCGGTCGGGTGTTGAAAATGTCAAAACAACCAATTTCATGAGCTATTGTCCGTATGATTTCTGACCATTTTGATTTGTTCGACGCCCCGTGTCAAAATATCTTTGCCAGATTCAAAACTGATGATTTTATGAGCTATAACACGTGATTATTAACCCTTCTCGTGCGTTTGGGCCTTAGGCGGAGTTAAAATATTGCTACTTCATGGCTTATAACCCATGGTTTGTCGATCGTTTCGATCTGTTTTAACTTGGGCGCAATTTCATAGGTCATAACCCATTGTTCGAATTTCACGAATTCGTGAGCTACATGCAATGATTTTTTCCCCAACTTCTATGGTTTCGTCCGACGACAAATGACTCGGCGGAGTCAAATTTCACAAGTTGGTGAGAAATAACATGCGAAATTTCTCCATTTACTCCTCTTTTCGGTGCGGTGCAGACAATTAAGTGGAGTATATATTTCTCGATTTCGTGAGGTATATCCCATGATTTCTGACACATTTTGTCAGTTTCTATTCATTTTGACCCGGCACTAAAAATCTTTGTCGAATTCAAAATCGACGATTTTATGAGCTATAACCCATGAATTTTGACCATTTTATTCTATTTTGGTCGGGTTTAAAAATGTCAAAATCGACGATTTCATGAGCTGTTGTCTGTACGATTTCTGACCATTTTGGTCTGATCGATGCTTCGTGTCAAAATATCTTTGTCGAATTCAAAACTGATGATTTCATTAGCTATAACACGTGATTATTGACCCTTCTCGTGCGTTTGGCCCGACAGTAAATAATTAGGCGGAGTTCAAATATCACGATTTCATGGGTTATAACCCGTGGTTTTCCGATCGTTTCGGACTGTTTCGACCAGGGCGCGATTTCATGGGTTATAACCCATTCAATGAATTTCACAAGTTCGTTAGCTACAACCCACAAAATTTGTCCATCTACGTCCCTTTTCGGCCCGGTGCAGATAATTTGGCGGAGTGCATATTTCACGATTTCTTGAGCTATAACGCATTGTTTCTTACACATTTTGTCAGTTTTGGTCTATTTCGACCTGGTGCCAGAAATCTTTGCCGAATTCAAAACCGACAATTTCATAAGCTGTAACCCATGAATTTTGATCATTTTCTTCACATTTGACAGGGTGTCGGACATGTCTAAACTGACGATTTCATGAGATTTGTCCGTACGATTTCTGACCATTTTGGTCTGTTCAATGCCTTGTGCCAAAATATCTTTGCGGAATTCAAAAACGATAATTTCATGAGCTATAACATGTGATTATTGACCCTTCTCATACGTTAGGGCCCTACGGCAAATAATGAGGCGAAGTTCAAATATCGTGATTTCATGGGTTATAACACATGGTTTTCCGACCGTTTCAGTCAGTTTTGACCCGGGCGTGATTTCATGGGTTATAATAACCCATTGTTCAAATTTCACGAGTTCATTAGCTATATGCAACGATTTTTCCCAACTTCGATGGTTTCGTCTGATGGCAAATGACTTGGCGGAGTCCAATTTCACGATTTCGTAAGCTATAACCTATGAAATTTGTCCATTTAAACCCCTTTTCGGGCCGATGTAGACTATTAGGCCAAGTACATATTTCAAGATTTTGTGAGTTATAACACGTGATTATTGACCCTTCTCATGTGTTTGGGCCCAACGGAAAATAATGAGGCAAAGTTCAAATATCGTGATTTCATCGGTTGGTTTTCTGACCGTTTCGGTTCGTTTTGACCCGGACGCGATTTCATGGGTTATAATAACCCATTGTTCAGATTTCACGAGTTTGTGAGCTATATGCAACGATTTTTTCCCAACTTCGGTTGTTTCGTCTGACGGCAAATGACTCGGCGGAGTCAAATTTCACGATTTCGTAAGCTATAACCCATGAAATTTGTGCATTTACGCCCCTTTTTGGGCTGGTGTAGACAATTAGGCAAAGTCCATATTTCTAGATTTATAAACTATAACCCATAATTTCTAACACATTTTGTCAGTTTCGAACCATTTCGACCAGGCGCCAGAAATATTTGACGAATTCAAAACTGTTGATCTCTTGAGCTGTACAATTTCATGAGCTATTGTCCATATGATTTCTGATCATTTTGGTTTGTTCGACGCCCCGTGTCAAA
>BQKN01056458.1:0-23698 GCA_022839385.1 Asparagus kiusianus
CCCCCCCCCCCCGAAGTTTTGGCCATTTTTGTACAAAAAACCCCCACGAATTTCAATCCTATTTTGCAAATAGGCCCTCCAAAATTCGGCAAATGGGTACCCGCCAAAAATCCACAATTTCTCAAGGGATTGATGGGTTCTTGAAGAAAAAAATCAATGGAGGGGAACTTGGAGGAAGAAGAAGAGGAGAAAACCTCTCTCTTGAAAATTCAAGTGTGAAAAGGGATAATTCAAATGTGGGGGACCATAAACCTCTCTCTTGAAAATTCAAGTGTGAAGAGGGGTAATTCAAATGGAGGGGACCATAAGCAAAAGACAAAGGAGGAATAAGACAAAACAAGAGGGAGGGGACCACGGGTGAACCAAGACACCCCTAGGGGTGTCTCGGCAAAACCGAGACACCCGGGGGTGTTTGACCCAGTTTTGACCCCCGAATCTTTTTCTGATCCCCCGATTGTTTTTGTGAACACCGATTCCTCGCCGATTGCCGATTGTTGGTGAATTCCACAAGTTGACTTCTGGCGATTTGAAACCCTAAGGTGGACGCCGGTCAACGCGTAACCTTAGGTCAACGCCGGACGGTGCGTTGCGACAAAAGTCAACCCACGCGGTTCAAAACCCTAAGGTAGACGCCGGTCAACGCGTAACCTTAGGTCAACGCCGGACAGCGCGTTGCGTCAAAAGTCAACACGTGATGACGAAAGTCAACACGTGACGACGAAGCTCAACCCACGCGGTTCCAAAACCCTAAGGTGGACGCCAGTCAACGCGTAACCTTAGGTCAACGCCGGACAGCGCGTTGCAACCCACAAAACCCTAAGGTGGACGCCGGTCAACGCGTAACCTTAGGTCAACGCCGGACAGCGCGTTGCAACCCATGCGGATCTAAAACCCTAGGATGAACGCCGGTCAACGTGTAACCCTAGGTCAACGCTAATCAATGCGTTGCAACAGAAAGTCAACCCACAGTGATCCGAACCCCAAGTCAACACGATGTGACAGGGATAGCAAGTTCAAAAGTCAACTCAACGACATGAGCCAAACTCAACTCACCAGCTGTAGACTCGAGACTCCAACGACGGCCAAGCGATAAACGCAGCGCCGGAACAACTTCGGTTATTCGACAAAGCACCAGATAAACCGAAAATCGAAGGAGCCAAGAGTTGAAGCGAATCACAGGTCCTTCATGCCGACTGAAGGCTGAACCAATCATATCCAAAGTATTCCGGTCTCTTCTATAAAAGAAACGAGTCCGAAACACTTTGGAGGGGGTATCTGTAGGCGTCAAAAATTGCCGATAGGTCCCCACAAACAGCTCAGTGTTAACGAACGACGATTGAACGTCACTACCCGGTTCACAAGAGTTCAAATGACGTCGGTAAGCGCCTGAAGTGAACCAATGAACTACGTGAGCCGACAGAACCTCAGAACAACGGGGATATGGATTGACCGAAAACCCCGCGACCACCGCAATTGGACCAGCACCCGCCGTGTCCCGATCATCCCACTGATGATCCAACCATCGGGATCAACGGGGCTATTCGTCTGAATTCCAACGCATCCGAAATCAGTCGAATCCGAGTTCGGACGAAAAGTCAACAAAGAGTCAACGGCGGGACAACGACGGGATAACGGCAGAACAACGGTAGCACCTCGGACCAAACTGAGGCACCCTGGGATATCTCGATAAGCTCGAAACACCCGAGGGGTGTCTTGGCAAAGCCAAGACACCCCAGGGGTGTCTCGGCCAAGCCGAGGCGGGGCAACCCCTCTTAGGGGTGTTCTCGCGGGTGTGGTCCCCCCCCTCTCCTTTTTGTTGGGTGTCCACATGGCCTTGGTCCCCCCAAGGGTGTCTTGGCCTCCTTTTACGGCGAAACACCTTTTTGGGGGTGTCTTGGCGTTCTTTCACGACGAAACACCTTTTTAGGGGGTGTCTTGGTGTTCTTTTACGGCGAAACACCTTTTTGGGGGTGTCTTGGTGTTCTTTTACGGCGAAACACCTTTTTGGGGGTGTCTTGGTGTTCTTTTACGGCGAAACACCTTTTTGGGGGTGTCTTGGCGTTCTTTCATGACGAAACACCTTTTTGGGGCAGCCCCTAGGGCCTCCTTGGTGGCCTATAAATAGACCCCTTGGGTCTCCATTCTCTTGGCCTTGGTTTTGGGAGAGAAATTTCAGATCTTGAGCTTTAGCCTTTGAGATCTGAAATTCTAGAGAGGAGCGGCGAAGCCCTGCCGGAACGAGGAGTCAGAGTTCTCAAAAGAGCGGCGAAGCCCTGCCGAATCGAGGAGTGAGAGTTCTTTATCAAATTTCTTCATTCCCCCCTTTCTTTTCCTTGGTGTTACCCTTTGCAGGTGACACTAAGAAGAGCTAGTGTCTCGTTTTAGCCGAGATATAAGCTTTAAACTTCTGAGATCTCACGCGGATCGACGAAGTTCTGTTTCCATATCCCTTCGCGGATAGACGAAACTCTGCCGGATTTTCCGGAAAAGATCTTGAAGAGTCGGCGGTCCACGGATATCTACATCCCCGTCACAGGCCAACAACCCACGCAAGCGAGACCGAACCAAACCGGGATCTCGTGTTTATTTTCGCTAAAGTTGTAATATCATTTGTTTTCATTTTAATCTGTTGTAACGCTTGAAGTTGTAACAGATATCAAAGCAATGAAAGCAGCAACTTTTCTCGAAAACAAGCTGGCGACCACAGTGGGAGCCGCCGACCTCGCTGCTGAGATCGGAGTGACGCAACCGGCCTTCAAGATCTGGGTGAATGAAGAGATCGAATACGAGTTCGATCAGAAGAAATTCGAAGAGTACCTCTCCTCCTCCTCCTCCAGATCCGCCTCTCCGCATCGGCGTAGGAAGAACCCATCTCCCAAAAGGGCTCGCGGGATCTCCAACTCCTCAATCCAAGATCCCGTCGCTGTTGCTACGCCACACCACGCAACGTCCCCGTTACGTTCAGCGTGGTCAAGGCCGTAAATCCAGCCCTTCCTTCCGCCCCAAAGACGGTTGATGATGCAACTCCAGCTCCATCGAAGAGGGTGCTCCAAAGACGGCGCCAACGCCTCGCTCAACAACTCGCCAAGGCCAGGGAGTCAAAAGATGGAGTGCGCTATGCAGAAGACTTGAAGTCGAGGCAGCAGCAAGAGCAACGGCAAGTAATCAACTTCCCCTCCAAATCAGGAGCAAGTGAGTGGATCCGCGTCAAGAGGAACCGCTCCACGCTCGAGGAGCGAATCAAGAAGCGCCGTGCTTTACTTGCGCATGCACGGGCCCTATTGAAGAAGGCAGAGGAGATGCAGCAAGAAACGGCGGTCAAAACGCCGTCCAAAAGCAAACTGGTGTGGGTTCCTAAATCGACACCAACACCTCCAGCAAAGAAGGGTGAGGCTATCACCCGAAGTTCTTCCAAACCAGAGCCTGTTTCTACTGTACCGGCACCTTCAACGGGGCCAGGTAAGAAAGGGGATCATTCAAGATCCCAGGTTCCTTTGACGGGTCACCTCGGTCCCTTACCGGAGAACCGAGGTAGAATACCCGTCAAAGAACGGCTGGGACCATTGAAAGGTCCCCAAGTTAAAAATCAGACCGGGGGTGGAATCAATCCCCCCAAGAAAGATGAAAAGGGGAAAGCCCCTGTCACCGACCGCATTGGGTTGCGAGTCGAAACAAAAGAGCCCGTTCAGTTTATACGCTCACAAAAGCGTAAAATTGAACGGGCCACTCTTGAAAAATCCAACAAACCATCTCATCCCCGAAGGGAGGCACACTCATCTGAGGATGAGAGTGTTATGATGGGGAACACATATCAACACTCTGTAGGTTGCTCCAGCTACAAAGCTGATGAGTTGTACTATAGAGCTGGGGGTATGGAAAAGCCCCGAAAAAGATGTGTGCAGGACATGGAGCCCCGCTGCCCGTGTGCCAACATCATCAAGGCGGTGCTATCCGAGTGTTGTTGTGACAGTGCTCCAAGAAGAATCTCAGTGTTCGAAAGACTCTCCAAGCCGAGGCATTTCCATAAGAAGAAATTGCTCCGCCGAGGAGACGAATATCCAAGAGTGTCGGTTAACATGACCGGCAGGGGAAATTCAACACAACCCTTCAGCATAGATCAGCTTGCCGAGATATCCCGGTGTATGACACGGTTACGGCCTGGAGCCAGCGGCCAAAAGAATTACCAAAGGGTACCAATTGGGCTCTCCTTAGAAGAAGAAGAGTCAGAGGCTGATTCGGACTCTTGCTCGGCGGTGGCATCCGATGACACGGCCTCGAGTGCGGGCCAACCATACGAATCACTCATGATCAGCGCCGAACAGGTATCAAAGATACTGGAAGAAGCCCTCGCCAAACAGAAGGAGAGCTTCAAGTTCGAGATGGATATGGCCATGCAGCGGATGAGGGAGATGCACGACCAGCAAATCGCGGCGCTGACGGTTCACCAAGGAGAGTCCGGTCGTCGCAATACTCCGAATCCAGAAGAGAATGAACGGGAGGCGGATAATATCAATATCCCTCCTGTCAATACCGATAATGGGGGTGGTCCCGTAGAAGATAATGCGAAAGAGGACCACGTCGCCTCTCCTAGAAGCCACTCAAAGGCCGAGACGAGCGATGACAAGAAGATGAAAGACCTGGAGAGCAAAATCAATGTATTGATGAACGCTCAAGAGGTAAAGAGATCCGGTATACCCTGTCCATACCCAAGGGAGTGGGAATCGATTCCATATCCAGCAAAGTTTAACTTGATTAACTTTACGCCGTTTGATGGGAAGGGTTCCCCTACCCAACACTTAATCTATTTCAAGTCTCATTTAGGAATCATTTCCGGAAATGAGCCCCTCATGGTGCGGTCATTCGTCGGCACTCTTCGTGGAGCTGCCTTCGATTGGTATCGCCGTCTCAAGCCTGGGAGCATCAACGGCTGGGATGACATGAAGGACATGTTTCTAACAAATTTCTTTGATGATGACACCGAGGTTTCAATCGGCACGCTGTTCGACGAAAAACAAAAGAACGGCGAGACGGTTGAAAACTTCGTGAAAAGATTCCGGAACAAAGCTATGAATTGCAGGGATCCGGTCAGCGAGGACTTCATCCTCGAAACTTGTCACAACAACTTGACGCTCGACATCCTGGAAGCCATGGGAATGGCGCCGCCAAAGACCTGGAAGGATCTGAAGGTGCGGGGAGAGCGAGCTGAACGATTCCTCAAGAGGAAGAAGGCGGAGAGAGGGCAAATACCAAATAATGCCCCGCAACCAAACTTCACCCCCAAGGGTAAAGGGAAGGCACATGCGAATGCGGTGAATGCAAATCAAGTATTTGAAGTGCAAGCACAGCCGCAACAGCCGCAACAGCCACAACAGCAGCAACAGAGGGCGCCTCAACAATCCAGGTGGCAACAACAGCCCCAGAAGCAAAAGGTCGGGGAGCCAAGGTTCCCGAAGGTCTACTCATTCAGGGAAGATGAAGTCCCCGGTATTTTCAAATACCTAATCGAGAACAACAAAATCAAGTTGCCACCGATTCAGGATCAAGAAGATGCTAAGAGGATCAATGATCTGAAATACTGCGCATTCCACCGAGCGGTGCACCATCCTACCAAGGTATGCTACGCTCTCAAAGATAAGATTCAGGCCCTAATCGATGTTGGGGTTATCACTATGAAGCAGCCCAAAGAGAAAAAGGTGGGTGCAAACACCGTATCCATTAGCTTTGGATCTGTTCCCTCGAGTTGGTTCCAACACGAGTCGGTGATCAATGCGGCAGTGAAGACGGTGAACGATGATCCGCACCAACAGCGTCAGAAAGGGCTTGTGCCACACACAGCCCCGAACGGCGAGATTTTGTGGGTTCATCCGGACTTGATCGCAGATGAACAATGGGCCACGACCTCTTCCAAGACGAATAAGAAGAAGTCAAAGAGAAAGGGTAAATCCTGTTACGGTGCTTCTGCTATACCGGGGGTGGATGACGACAGAATTCCGACCTTCCCGCTTTCCGAAGACGAGCAAGAAGCTTTTGCAACCCGAAGTGGGAATGAGTATCATTTCAAGTACCCGGATGCTTCCGAGCAGTTGGGTACCAAAACCCTATCTTCCAAGACGCTGGCAGAACTAGGGATTGCAGCAATTCCCCTAACGCCAGCAGCTACGGAGAGAATCCCGCAGAAGGATAAGGGAAAAGAGCCTGTACGTCAAGAAGCTCAGAACCCGAGGCAGTCTCGATTCAATCATCCAATTGGATGAGACAAACTGGGGAATGCAAGCTCTCCGCCCCATTTTGACATCATGGCGCAATTGGCCAACATCCCGGCTAGGATAACTCTCTACGAGTTGTTGCGTCTTTCGAAGGATACACGGAAAGCACTACAAGAAACCTTGAGTGATTCCGAAGCCTTCTTGACTCGAATCAAGCCATCTTCCGAAGAACCAGAGTCATCAGCCCAACAATGCAATCTGGCAGCGCATCACTTCCCCTGCATCTCATTCACCAAAGAAGATATGCAGACAAAGAACTCGAAGCATGATAGGCCCTTGTATTTCACTGGGCACATTGGCTCCAGCGTTGTCAACCGGATCCAAGTCGATTCGGGTTCCGCTGTTAGCATCATGCCATTCCGATTGATGCATCATCTCGGAATCCCGACTAGCAAATTAGCTTCCACTGGCACGACGATTTACGGATTCAATACCAGCGGGTCCAAACCCTTGGGGAAGATCCGAATCAAATGCCAGATTGGGGATTTGAAGTTGGAAGTTACATGCTATGTGATTGACGCGGAAACTTCCTATAATTTACTGTTGGGTCGACCTTGGATCCACGGTAACCTTATAGTCCCGTCAACTCTACATCAGTGCTTTAAATATGTGGGCACGGATAATGAAGTCAAGACGGTGGTCGCGGATAAGCAACCGTTTAAGGGATTGGAGAATTATTTTACCGATTCCCTTTTATACGGCGCTGAATCCGATACTGAACCATCGGCCCAAGGGACGGACAGCGGTGATGAAGCTGATACCGAACCAGGGTTTGATTATGATGGCGGTTTTATTCTAAATGACATTGTACCCATTGTAATCAATCTTGACGATGATAAATCATCGGAAGATAGTTGTAATTGGCAACTTGCCGAAGAACTATTAATAAACGATGATTTAGAGTACTCGATGGGTCTCGATGATATCACTAACGAACTCTATGCTAACCCTGATTTGTATATGCCTCTTCAATCATTTTGTTTGACGAAGAAGCAGGTACACGTCCCTTGCGGAACAACGCTTATAATCCCCGCAGGGATTGGGGGTGGAAAGGAGGTCGTCTACGGCAAAGGAAGAGCATCTCCGATACCCGACCACTTCATGGAAGAGGAAGACGACAATGATAAGTCGGCCCGTCATCTATCCAGATACGATGCGAAAGCGCGCAACATGATGGAAAGGCACGGGTATGACTTCAAGCTCGGGGAGGGTCTTTTCTTTGGTCGAGGTCCACGGGTTCCACCCCGGATGGCCTATGTACCGAAGGGAAAACCCGATGATTATTATCGCCACAAAAGAGGTCTAGGCTATGTCTCATCAGATGATGAGTGTGGCTGGCAAATCATCGACCAAATTGCTAACAAGACTAGGAAGGGATATTCTTCCGACTCTTCGGGTTGGGATTCCGACGCTTGTCTTGGTGAGGTGTTTAAGAAGCTAATGTCGAACATGGTCACGGTTGATCCAACGACAATAGAAGAAGATGACGAGATGCCAACATGGGAAGACCCGTGGGTTCATCACTTGAACATACAGTATGGCGATCGGTTCGAGCAAAGAGAGCCTCCTACCGAAGACCAAGTCGTCCAGGTGAATATGGGAAGCGAGGAGAATCCAAAGCCGATATTCATTAGCGACAGCCTCCTACCTGAGGAGAAGGAGGAGTTGATTTCTCTTATCCGGGAATACATCGACGTGTTCGCCTGGAATTATGAAGACATGCCAGGTCTTGATCCAAACGTAGCAGTGCATCGTCTCAACATTAAGCCAGAGGACAAACCAGTCAAACAACAACAACGACGGTTTCGTCCGCAAATGATGGAAGCAATCGAAGCTGAAGTCAAAAAGCTCATCGACTCAGGATTCATTCGGGAGGAGCAACATCCCGAATGGCTTGCCAATATTGTCCCGGTCCTGAAGAAGAACGGGAAGATCCGGATATGCATCGACTTCAGGGACCTCAATGCTGCTTTCCCAAAAGATGATTTTCCTCTCCCCATCACGGATGTTATCATCGACAACACGTGCGGGTTTGAGAGGATGTCCTTCATGGATGGTTTCTCTGGTTATAACCAGATAAAGATGCATCCAGATGATGAAAAGCATACCGCATTTAGAATGCCTCTCGGCGTCTTCTGCTACACAGTCATGCCCTTCGGCTTGAAGAATGCAGGTGCTACATATCAACGAGCTATGTCGAAGATCTTTCAGGAACATCTCCGAAAGACGGTCGAGTGCTACGTGGACGATTTGGTCGTGAAAAGTCGTGATAAGAAAGATCACATCAAAGACTTGAAGACCATGTTCGACTTGATGCGGATGCGGGCCCATCAGTTGAAGATGAACCCAACCAAGTCTTTCCTCGGAATGTCCAGTGGCAAATTCCTGGGATTCGTCGTCACCACCAAAGGTATCCACATTGATCCGGATAAAGTGAAGGCGATCAATGAATTGCAACCTCCGAGGAACCTCAAAGAGCTCAGAGGACTGCAAGGGCGATTGGCTTATATCCGTCGGTTTATCTCGAACCTTTCGGGAAAATGCCAACCGTTCTCCAGACTTACAAAGAAGGGCGTGTCATTCGTATGGGACGACGCTTGTCAAAAAGCATTCGAGAGTATTAAAGAGTATCTCTCGAAACCTCCCGTACTCGTTGCACCGAAATCGGGCAAACCGTTCTTGATCTATGTCAAGGCGACGAGCCACTCATTAAGTGCATTGCTTGCACAAGATGACGATAACGGTCACGAGCAGGCGGTGTATTACTTAAGCCGAGCCATGGTAGGCGCAGAATCTCGATATCCCATGATTGAGAGAGAATGCCTCGCCTTAGTGTTCGCCATCCAGAAGATGCGACATTACTTGGTTGGACAAACCATCTATGTCATCTCCAAAGTTAACCCCGTCCGGGTGTTCATGACCCAACCAGCTTCTATGAGTTGGCGGTTAGCAAAATGAGCTTTACTCTTGTCCCAATACGATCTGCACTTCAAACAGCAGAAGTCAGTAAAAGGGCAAGCCATCTGCGATTTCCTGGCATCTAATCCAACTATGGACGCCGCCGAGATATATGACGATTTACCTGATGAAACCCACGAAGTCAACACAACTTCGCACCAACAAGTGTGGCGTTTGTACTTCGATGGTGCTTCCCGAGCAGCTAATGTCACAAGTGCTCCTGGATGTTCTAAGGTCTCCTCCGGAGTTGGAGTTGTCTTAGTTTCCCCGGGAAAACATGTGATGCCTCGAGCCTACTCATTAACTGAGCCATGCTCAAATAATGTGGCAGAGTATAACGCACTGATCATAGGACTCAATTTCGCCAAAGAGCTGGGGGTTGAGTATCTCGAAGCCTTCGGCGATTCTCAACTGATAGTTAAACAAGTCCAATGGGAATACGAAGTCCGAAGTCAGGATTTAATTCCTTACCACAAGATGGCGGTGGAGCTAGCGGAATCATTTGAAAGATTCTTCATCGAGCATGTTCCGCGGTCACAGAACACCTATGCAGATGCGTTAGCAGCTTTAGCTGTATCTCTGGCACAGCCTCCCGGAACAGAGCAATTTGTCACGGTAAGAACTCACCAACTCTTAGTGCCACTTTATGATGAAAATGGCAGGGAGGAGGAAGTTCAGGAGGTGCACACAACTCATGCTGAGTTCGAACCCTGAGATTAGCGTTTCCCCATCATCGACTACGTCTTGCATGGAATCTTGCCAGAAGATGTGAAGGAGAGAGAGTCAATCAGACGAAGGGCTCCGAGATTCTACTACAATACAGAGAATCGAACGCTGTACCACAGGGGGTACGATGGGCTGCTAGCACGTTGCTTATCGACCAAAGAAGCTGAAGAAGTGCTTAGAGAGGCGCATGAAGGATCGTGCGGCGCACACCAACCTGGCCCCAAGCTTTATGATCGCATCAGAAGAATGGGGTACTTTTGGCCCTTCATGATGAATGATGCGATCACATACGCCCGGAAGTGTCACTCATGTCAAGTACATGCGAATTATATGCACCAACCTCCGGAGCATCTGCATCCTTCGGTTACGTCATGGCCGTTCGAGACTTGGGGAATGGACATTGTTGGTCCTATAAACCCCCCGTCCGTCAAAGGTGACCGGTTCATCCTAGCAATTACCGATTACTTCTCCAAATGGGCCGAAGCAGTTCCACTCAGAGAAGTCAAAATGAGCAACGTCATTGCATTCATCAAGCACCATATCATCTACAGGCATGGTGTTCCAAGACGAATCATACATGACAACGGTCCTCAATTTATCAGCAACGCCTTCATAAGGTTCTGCGAAAAGTTCAAAATTCAGGACATCTCGTCAACGGCTTATAATCCCACAGCAAACGGATTAGCTGAAGCCTTCAACAAGACTATCATAAAGCTCTTGTCAAAGCTTGTGAAAAATAACAAGCGAGATTGGGATGATAAGCTCGGCGCAGCTCTATGGGCCTATCGTACCACGATGCGTACACCAACCGGCGCAACCCCGTATTCATTGGTATACGGATGTGAAGCCGTTCTCCCTTTGGAAATCCAAATTCCATCTCTTCGAATCACTCTCGCAACTCAGATGACGACCGAAGAACAACATCAGAAACGCCTCGAAGAACTCGAGATGCTCGATGAAAAGCGCCTGGAAGCTCAACAGCATATTGAGTTTTATCAAGCCAGAATTTCTCGAGCCTTCGACAAAAAGGTTCGACAAAGGAGTTTTAAGGAAGGGGATTTGGTCTTGACTGAAAGACATCCTATGATCCTTAACTCCAAGAAGAAAGGCAAGTTCGAACCTAAATGGGAAGGACCGTTCGTAGTGGAAACAGTCTACTCGAACGGCGCCTATCGCCTAGTCACCAAAGATGGTGACCGGCTCATGATGCCAATAAATGGCAAATTTCTGAAAAGATACTATCCTTAGTATCTTCAGAAAAAGAATTGAGGTACCGGGAAGTTCCCGGAAGAATACCACATCGGGGTATTCTTAGGGATAACCCGGTCGCTGATGAACCAAAAATCAATGTTCGAATTCCGAATATTCTTGTTTGTCAGAATCTAACTCTCACAAGCACTCTTTTGCTGAGATGAGATCTAATCATTCGATAGATTGATCTTCCCTCACGAAACTTTCAGTGGTGCTTGATGATCCATAGTCTCCACCACACAATTCCCACTTGGTCAAACCTTACTACAGTTAGGACCAAAGCCAAAGTCCCCTCTCGATTCCTTCAATGAACGAGAGGTCCACTTTCAAATCGAGCGATCAAACCTTTCTACGGTTAAGATCGTTCTCAAATTTCCCACTTGGTCAAACCTTACTACAGTTAGGACCACAACCAAAATCCCCTCTCGATTCCTCCAATGAACGAGAGGTCCACTTTCAAATCGAGTAACCAAACCTTACGACAGTTAGGGTTATCCGAATCTTTTCGATTCTCGGAGTGGACATCCCACTCCTAGTTTTACCTGTCGGATTCTGGGGGTGGAGATCCCACCCGAGTTTCCTTTCCTGCTGAAGATAGAATATAAAATTCTTCCTCTTCAGGTTCAAATGACCAAACCTCACGACAGTTAGGGTCGTTTGAACTTTTCGATTCTCGGAGTGGAGATCCCACTCCTAGTTTCATCTATCGGATTCTGGGGGTGGAGATCCCACCTCGAGTTTCCTTTCCAACTGAAGATAGAATATAAAATTCTTCCTCTTCAGCAATAGGAGATAGAATATAAAATTCTTCCTCTCCCATCGAGCCTCCTTTCCAATTGAAGATAGAATATAAAATTCTTCCTCTTCAATGCCGGGAGATAGAATATAAAATTCTTCCTCTCCCATTTTCCCCTGTCTTTGCTTTTAGAAAAGATAGAGATGAAGTCAACGCCTAACACGCGTTGCCGGGTAGTCTTTCCCGTGAGAAAGACGAAGCCTACGTATTCAAAATCGTAGCACTTTCCCCTGTCTTTGCTTTTAGAAAAGACAGAGATGGAGTCAACGCCTAACACGCGTTACTGGGTAGTCTTTCCCGTGAGAAAGACGAAGCCTATGTATTCAACATCATAGCACTAAGTCTAAGAGAAGCAATTTTCTTAGCGCAACGTTACATGCGGAACGGATTTAGGTAATTCGCATGCTAGCCCGATTCAAACGGTAATCGGTAAAGGCACGTCAAACCCGTTGAGGGCTGGGGGTTTGCCAAAAACCCCAAAGTCTATACCTAACACGTATAGCCGGTTTAAAATCTTTCGCCGATTGGAAAAAAGTTACCAGGGTCTAAACCTGGGGAATTTGTCCCGAAGCCTAAGGAGGGATAAGTCTATACCTAACACGTATAGCCGGTTTAAAATCTTTCGCCGATAGAAAAAAGTTACCAGGGTCTAAACCTGGGGAATTTTTCCCGAAGCCTAAGAAGGGATAAGTCATCGCCTAATACGCGGTGCAGGGTGCCCGTTTCCCTATAAGAAATGGTGAAGTCTATGAATTCAAGTCATAGCATTGAGGGCTGGGGGTGTACCAAAACATCCTATGAAAGAAGCAAATATGGAGTCTATAGTAGTAGATCAAGCCAAAAGCATACAACAATAAGTTTGTTAGCCTGAAGGCAACTGACGGCTAAGAATATCGGACTCCAAGCTAGAAAGCTTGTCTACGTAGCTCTGCTCGAGTTCGGTCTGCAGGCGAGCTCGGACAGAATCCTCAGAATTACTCAAGACCTCCGCGGCTTCACTTTGCAGCTTCATCAATCCCTCCTGTGTTGATCCCAGCTTGTCAAGCGTCCATTCACGAGAACGCTCTAATCCAACCAAGTCCTCGGTGATAATAGCAGCAGACTCTTCGGCACGTCCCAAGGCTTCCTTCAGCTTAGCTATCTCCTCACGGGTGGAATCTAGGGAGCCGAGTAACTCGGCTCTGCTGGCGTCTTTCTTCGCCAGGGTAGCCATCAGTTGTGCAACAGAATGCTCACGTGATCGAAGCTCGCTGCCAATGGAAGATCTCAGGTCACGCCACTGCATCAGCCTATCCTCCACCTGGGAGGATATAAAAGAGGAAGCTCCACCTGCCTTCAACTCCCTCAACTCCCTGATCTCCGACTCCAGAGTAGTAAAATCGATAGTTAAGGAGTCGGCCAACTCTGGATATCCTTCCTCTCTGATCATCGTCATGTAGCGAGAGAAGGAGCGCCCGAACTGATCGAAATGATATCCTCGATGAAGAAGTTTATCGATCATACCGTTGAAGAAGACAGTAAATAGGGCGAGGTCCATACGGAAAACATCTCTGTCTGGATCGGTGTCGACCAAAAGAGCATGGACACGCTCATAGAGAGAGGATCGTGGTCCTGCAAGCAACAATACAGGAAGCTAAGGGACTATCAAAAATAATCAGAAAACCCGAAGGGGAAGTTCGAGGTATACCTATGCCGGCAGAAGTCCCCTCGGGTTGGGATCCGACAGAATCCGAAGTAACGACAGGAGTGGTCATGGGGGGTGTATCAACCCTCGTGGGCAAATCAGTCGTACCACTCGGTGGAGGTGGGAAAACGCCCGCAGCTGTAGTAGCATCAGGCACATCGCCTGGTCCGATAGTTGTGCTTCTTTATGAGCCAGAATGGAAATTTAGGCAAATAAAGAAAAAAATAGGATCGGAGATATACCTGTGAATGAATCACTCCCAAAGAGTGGTCGCATAGGTCTTCCCGAAGTCTGTTCGGCCAACATGTCGGCCAATAATCCAACATCGGGTTTCGAGAAGCCGGGTACAGGAGCATGCCCCCGTTCCTCGAAACCTACATCCGGAAAGACTCCATCCTCAGCTAGCTCTTCTCTAGCAACATCTGCAAAACAACCAAAATATTGGAAAGATGAACAAGAGAGAAAGCAAAGCGCAAAATTATTGAGGAGGATATCGTCGGATGGAGATGAACCTGAATAGGGGATGGTGGGCTCAACGCTGCTCGCCGGCTCAAGATTAATGTTCAGGTCAATGCCTAGGGAGCCATCACGAAGGGCGTCGCACATTTCTTGCATGAAGCAATCCATGTGGTCGGATCCAGGGAATACCGGATCCGGTGGAAGCTCACCTTCTTCAAAGATCCCTGAGACACAAAACATGATCACGAATCCCAAAGGTAAATCACCACAAAGCAACAAAAATGTATTCAAAAGATGTTACCTTCCTCACCATCGGCAATGTCGCTTGAGTCCGCTCCACAAGGACGCTGGCCGACAGGTGGTTTGTGAGCGGTCTTCTTCCTCTTCAAAGTACCAGCTCTCCTGGAACCCACAGGTTGATCATGCACAGATTTACTACTTGTGGCAGCTCGGTCTCCAGGCCCTGAGCTCATGGAACGAGAAGCAAGTGGCTCATGATCGTCAGTGATTCTACCTGAAATGATAATGTTCATTCCATTAAATGAACAAGATATTTAATAGATACCAGCTGAAGCTGAGAAAGGGAATCGAAGGGTATGACAAACCTGCACCGAGTTCTTCTTGGTCGGTGTCTATATCCACAAACTCCCCCTCAGGAGTCTCAACCTCATCATCCATAGGAAAAGGCCCTGCATCATCTCTGCTGGAGAGAGAGGATTTGCCACGTCTCTTCCTCTGCTTCTGAGCGACCTCGGCATTACGAACAGCCATCATGGCGGCCTGCACCGAGTGATCGGACTCTAACTCTGAAAGGCTCTTCACACCCATGAATTCATAGGCAGAGAGGAACCACTTGCAGCTGAGGAAAGTGATCATCGGCTTACGCCTATAAGAGGGAAGAGCAAAGCGGGCCCCGGTGCAGCACACCATAGTCCACAGCCATGCTCGCACACCGTCAACAAGTCCTCCCTCAACCCTCAAACCGCGGCTGGGGTTCCCAACATATAGCTGGTCATAGCCGAACTGACGAGCAAAACGGCAGGGGAGGTAAGGCTCTATATGGCACCGGTTCTTCACCCGGAATACAAGATACCCGACACGGATGTTCACCAACCAACGGAAACAACCAATGTCGAGAATGGATCGGTTACTCCTGGGTTTCTCCTCATCGGTCAACACGTCACCATAGCGGCCCGAAAACTGAGGGAAACACTTGAAGAACTCCCAGCTCTTGCAAACTTGAAGTTCCTGCTGAACGTCCTCGAATTTCTTCCCAAGCCATTTGCTCTTCTCCAATAGCTGTAGGTACGGGACAGGGATGTCAACAATGCTGGGCGCCGACATCAAGCCCGGACGGTGAAGAACGAGCCACGCCATCAGATATGCGTAGGGAAGCTCAACCTTAGGACAGATAAGCTCAGTAGACGGCTCAGGACCCACCTGAGTAAAACTACCGACCACACTCCTAAGTCCGCAATGGATACTGGCAACCATCGCCGGAAGCAGAGAAAGCTCCCTCCCGTAAGCCAGCTGGACTGCGGGGAAAAGCACCTCAAAAGGTAAGGCATCAGAAGACTGGTGCGGAACGACGCACTTCTTCAACCAGAGGGCAAGATAGCCTGCCAGCAGAGACCGAGGTTCGATGGACTTCTGCGCACGGCAGAGGAACGAGCGAAACTTGGTCCCCGCAGGGAAAGCTCCCTCAGCGCTGGCAATGGTGTAAGATTGAGCCCCGCTCTTCTCCACCAACTCGTTAATAGCGGTGACGGTCAAAACGTCTAGCTCATAAACGGGTACGCTGGAATCACCCTCCAAATTCTGGAACAGATAAGTGGCAAACTGTTTCAAGCTAACCTTCCTCTTCGTCTTGGCTGGGGGAGGAGTCTGGATCAAGCAGGTGTGATAATGACAGGTGAGGTCCCAGAGAGTGTCATACATATCGGGGTTATCTTTCTTCAACCACCCCAACTGCTGGTGTTTCCGGTAAAAGTTGCTGTTTTCATTACTTGTTCTCTTTTTCGAGATCTGTTACAACTTCAGGCGTTACAACAGAATTTAAATGAAAACAAAAGGATTTACAACTTAAACGAAAATAAACACGAGAGCCCGGTTTGGTACGGTCTCGCTTGCGTGGGTTGTTGGCCTGTGACGGGGACGTCGATGTCCGTGGACCGCCGACTCTTCAAGATCCTTGCCGATAAAATCCGGCAGAGTTTCGTCTATCCGCGTAGGATATAGAAACAGAACCTCGTTGATCCGCGCAAGATCTAGAGGTTATAAGCGTATATCTCGGCTAAAACGAGATAATAGCTCTTCTTAGTGTCACCGCAAAGGAGCAACACTAAGGATCAGAGAGGGGGGGTGAATGAACCTTGATGAAGAATTCCGACTCCTCACTCCGGCAGGGCTTCGCCGCTTCAGACTTTAGAATTTCGGATCTCGAGGATAATCCCAAGACCGGAAATTCTTCTCCAAGAGCTAAATCAGCGCCAAAATCAAGAGCCCCTGACAAAGGAGGCCTAGGGGGCTATTTATAGCCAAAAGGAGAGGGGGGGGGCTGATATGGACACCCCTAAGAGGAGAGACACCCCCCTAGGGGTGTCTTGGCCAAGCCGGGACACCCCCCATGGGGTGTCTCGAGCCAGCCGAGACAGCTTCGTGTGTCCCCGGTTCAGTCCGGGGCTGTGCCGTTGTCCCGCCGTTGACTCGCCGTTGACTTTTTGTCCGAACTCGGATTTGGGTGATTTCGGATGCGTTGGAATCGTGACGGCGAGCTCTGTAAACCCCGATGGTTGGATTATCTGTGGGGTGGTCGAGGCGCAGCGGGCGTTGATCTGATTGCAGTGATAGCGGGGTTTTCGGTCAACCCGTATCCTTGCGATTCTGACATTCTGTCGGTTCACGTAATCCGTCGGTTTGCTTCAGTCGCTCACCGGTGTCATTTGAGCTCTTGTGAACCGGGTGGTGACGTTCGATCGCTGCTCGTTGACACCGAGCTATGTTCGGGGACCTATCGGCAATTTTCGATGCCTACAGATACCCCCTCCAAAGTGTTTCGGACTCGTTTCTTTTATAGAAGAGCCCGGAATACTTTGGATATGATTGGTCCAGCCTTCAGTCGGCCTAAGGGACCTGTGGTTTGCTTCAACTCTCGGCTCCTTCGATCTTCGGTTTATCCGGTGCTTTGTCGAATAACCGAAGTTGTTTCGGCGCTGCGTTTATCGCCTGGCCGTCGTTGGAGTCTCGAGTCTACAGCTGGTGGGTTGAGTTTGGCTCGTGTCATTGAGTTGACTTTCGAACTTGCCACCCCTGTCACATCGTGTTGACTTGGGGGTTGACTTTTTGTCGCAACGCACTGATTAGCGCTGACCTAGGGTTACGCGTTGACCGGCATTCGCCCTAGGGTTTCGAACCGCTTGGGTTGACTTTCGTCATCATGTGTTGACTTTTGTCGCCACGTGTTTGACTTTCGTCGCAACGCGCTGTCCGGCGTTGACCTAAGGCTACGCGTTGACCGGCGTCCGCCTTAGGGTTTCAGAACCGCTTGGGTTGACTTTCGTCGCTACGTGTTGACTTTCGTCGCCACGTGTTGACTTTTGTCGCAACGCGCTGTCCGGCGTTGACCTAAGGCTACGCGTTGACCGGCGTCCGCCTTAGGGTTTAAGAACCGCTTAGGTTGACTTTCGTCGCTACGTGTTGACTTTCGTCGCCACGTGTTGACTTTTGTTGCAACGCGCTGTCCGGCGTTGACCTAGGGCTACGCGTTGACCGGCGTCCGCCTTAGGGTTTAAGAACCGCTTGGGTTGACTTGTGAGGTTCAACCGTATCCTCAATCGTCGGTGATGAACATCGGGGGATCGAAAATCATTCGGGGGCTGAAATGGCCATCCGGGGGGACGAAGTACTGTGTAGAAGCCAAAAACCCGGGCGACACACCCCGGGGTGCCTCGGCATAGCCGAGACACCCTTGGGGTGTCTCGGCAATGCCGAGACACCCTTGGGGGTGTCTCGGCAATGCCGAGACACCCCTAGGTGTGTGTCTCCCCTAGTGGTCCCCCTCTCTCTCTTCTTTTGTCTTTAGTACACCTAGACATGGTCCCCCCCTCCTTCTTTATTTTGAAATTCAAGAGAGAGAGAGCCCCCCTCCCAAAACCGAAATTCTCCCCCTCATTTTCGGTTTTGTGCATCTTCCTCCTCAAGCCCACTTCCTTCATTGAAGAACCCATTGATCCTTGGAGAGGTTTGGATATTTGGCGGGTACCCATTTGTCGGAATCGCATCCTCTCCCAAACGAGGGCTTCAACTCGCGTTTCCGAGTCCGGAGGAGTCTTGGGTAAGATTCCTCTTCCATCCTTCTATCCCTTTGTAAAATTTGCATTTTTATGCTTGCAAATAGGCTAGGGGTTATGTATGTATTATACTTTGGGGGGTTTATTGCAAAGAGCCGAAAATTTTGGGGGGTTTATTGCAAAACCGAGAATTTCGGGGGGTTTATTGCAAAACCGAAACTATAGGTGCTTATTTGCAATAGGGCTGAAATCTCGTGGGGGTCTTTGTGCACACATGAATGGGACTGAAATTTTGTTGGGTTTTGATCCACACTCAAAAATGTGGGGTGCTTTATGCAATGGGATCAAGGAATTGTTTGGAGGGGTTTATTTGCAAAACAGCCCATATAATTTTCTGGGGTCTAATTTGCAAAATAACCACGAATTTGGGGCTGAAATCCAGAGAGTGTTGACCCCAAACCCTTGATCGGATTTTTGGTAGAGGCACTTGGATGCAAAACCAAAAGTTCGATGAGGGGCTTTTATGTAAAATTGACCAAATTCTGCAAAAGGACTTATTTGCAAAATTTGATCAGAATTACAGGGTACCGGGACGTTAGATGATCAAGTATAATGACCACACCCCGAGTTGCACGTGTCCTTGACCTGAATTTGGCCTTGAGCACGGGGGGTATTTTGGGTATTTCGCCAAAATTTATCGCGAAACGACGATTATCGTTTTGCGTGTACGAAATTCGTAGGTTTAATTAGACTTTAACTGTAAAATCCTATTTGTTTATAGGATTTCAAGTCCAAGTGCTTAATTTCCCCTTTTTCGATATTTCGTGTATTATACGTCGTACCTGATGTACTGCTCTTCACTGCAGATTTGAGATGTCTTCCCGTCGTGCTCAGCTTTCCAGGAGTCGCTCCCGCTCGCAGCACAGCGAGGAGGAGGCTCCCGCTGTATCTTCTTCAGCGGCTTCTTTTTATGGGGGTGAGAATTCTGATTTCCCATATCCCGGATTGACCTCTCGCGGGTCATGAAGGAAGAACCGATACCCCTCGCGCGGGGGTTAAGGTTTGCATCCCGGATTGACCTCTCGCGGGTTATGAAGGAAGAACCGATACCCCTCACGCGGGGGTTAAGGTTTCAGACTCGTTTTGCTTTAGCCAATTCAAGTCTTCGGATATATCGGGGCGATCTCGTGTCGTCTTACACCTTACAGGTCGGTATATATTATCACGGTATATACGTGATGATACGTACCGTCCTTTTGGTGTAGGACGCTCGAAATCGTCACTCCGGTTATCCCGCGATTAATCTTATGACATGACTTTTCTAACTCCATCTTCATGCTCTGTTGCAGTTGATTTTCCCGGGGGTAGTCTCCCTCACCATGCCCCTACCGGTTGCAGCAAGGAAGTGTTCTCTTCAGCTTCCGCTAGGCAGATCATCGATCCCCTTCCACAGTTCGGGCATGATCGTTCAGACGAGTTCCGTCGGCTGATAAAGGAGGGAGGGCGTCACTGTTTACGCCAACTTATCACCGATGCTCCCCTCACCGCAGATGCCACTTCTACTGAGGCTTTAAAGAAGCCAGATTTCCTATTCGGGGATCGCACCGAGGATCCTGCCGTGCTGACTCTTGCTGAGGAGCATTGGCTAACCCTTGACGAGGGAGCTCTTTTATATATTCCTTCCATTCCGCGCCAGTGTTCTTTTACTCTCTTGGAGAGACAGGCTGTGGGGCGACAGATGTCCTGGTCTCTTACCAATACTGCTGTCCACATCCAGTGCGGATACATTTCTCATCATAAGAGTCCCGGTTCTCTGGGATACCAATCCATTTGCGGTCTTCGCCCCGGGATCATGGGTCTCGACACCGCGCCTCCAGGCGAGGTGTCGGCGGCTGCTCTTACTGTGAAGAACCGTCTAGCTCAGCTTGGAAGACAGCTACCTCCACTGGATTACCGATGCTACGGTTGGGCTTCTTCGCCGGGCAAGGGGTGGTGGACCCGTATGACCGGCTATGTTCTGGGAAGGTGGGAGAGAGATCTGAAAGATAGTGGGTTATACGCGCCCATACGAGCTACCATGTACGGGATCCCAGTCAGTTGCCGCCACTTTTTGGCACTGTTAGAGACATACATGCCTGATAGCAACACTTTCCTCACAAGCGGCGGGGAACTAGGGCTGGCTCTTCATGAGATGCACCAGGTTTCGGGCCTTCCGATGGGGGATTGCCCGTATCAGGAGTACTTTCCCTCCAACCAGCAATTGGCTTTGCTAAAGAAAGATAGCCCTGATATGTATGACACGCTTTGGGATCTCACATGTCACTATCATACCTCACTGCTCCAAACCTCTGCTCCAGCTAAAACGAAGAGGAAGATCAGCTTGAAGCAGTTCGCCGTTTATTTGTTTCAAAACCTGGAGGGTGACTTCGTTGGACCTATCCGTGAGTTGGATGTCTTGGACTTCACCACTATTAACGAGCTGATGGAGAAGAATGAAACTCAATCTTATACTATTGCCAGCGCCGAGGGAGCTTTTCCTGCCGGGACCACGTTCCGTTCTTTCCTCCGTCGTGCGCAGAAGTCTATAGAGCCTCGGTCTCTGTTGGCCGGCTACCTCGCACTCTGGTTGAAGAAGTGCGTTGTGCCATACCAGTCTTCGGATGACTTACCCGTCGAGGTGCTCTTCCCGGCAGTCCAGTTAGCCTATGGGCGGGAGTTGTCCTTGCTTCCAGCGATGGTGGCCAGCATTCATTGCGGGCTCAGGGGTGTAGTTCGTGTTCTTACCCATGTGGGCTCCAAGCCCTCGACCGAGCTTACCTGCCCGAAGGTTGAGCTGCCTTATGCTTATTTGATGGCATGGTTCGTTCTACACCGGCCTGATATGATGTCAGCTCCCCGCACCGTTGATACCCCTGTTCCTTTCCTACAACTGCTGGAAAGGAGTAGGTGGCTTGGGAAGAAATTTGAAGATGTACAACAAGAACTTCAAGTTCGTCGGAGCTGGGAGCTCTTCAAGTGCTTTCCTCAATTTTCTGGACGCTATGGCGAGGAGTTGACTGATGTGGAGAAACCCCGAACTAACCGGACTGCTCTCGACGTCGGTTGCTTCCGATGGCTGGTAAACATCCGCATCGGGTATCTTGTCCTTCGGGTGAAGAACCGTTGCCATATTGAGCCTTACCTTCCCTGCCGTTTCGCACGTCAGTTTGGCTACGACCAACTATACGTTGGGAATCCGAGCCGTGGTTTACAGGTTAAGGGAGGGCTTGTCGACGGTATACGAGCGTGGTTATGGACCATGGTTGGTTGCACCGGGGCTCAGTTTGCTCTCCCTTCGTATAAGCGCAAACCGATGATCACCTTCCTCAGTTGCAAGTGGTTCCTTTCTGCCTATGAATCCATAGGCGTGAAGAGCCTTTCTGAGTTAGAGTCCGAACACTTGGTCCAGACTGCTATGGCGGCTGCTAGGAAGCAAGGGAAGAGGCCTGCTCAATCTCCTCCTTCAAGCAGAGTTGATGGAGAGCACCTTCCTGCGGATGGCGATGAAGCTTGTGAGGAAGAAATGGGCATAGACACCGACCAAGTGGAACTTGATGCAGGTTTGTCATGCTTCTTGATTCCCTTCTCCTCAACTTCGGTACGTGAAATAATCCTTGTTGTTTCAGGTGGATCGGCCGATGACCATGAACCTCTCGCCTTACGTCGTGCGAAATCCAAGTTTGGTGGACAAACTTCGCACAATCGTCCCGACGGTTCCAAGAGGGGTGGTCCTTTGAAGAGGAAGAAAATGGCCTATAGACCTCCTGTTGACCAACGCTCTCATGGAGTAGATTCCGGAGGCTCTGCCGACCGGGAGGAAGGTAACCTTCCGTCATTTTATTGTTTTAGCATGATCTTCCTTCTGGAATTCGTAACCATGCCTTATGTCTCAGGGTTCCTTGAAGAGGGTGAACTTCCATTGCCTCCTGCATCCCCTGGTCCGGATAACATGGATTGCTTCGTGCAGCAGATGTGCGATGCCCTTCATGACGGTTCTCTGGGCATCGATTTGAACATTGATCTTGGGCCAGAGTATAGCGTCGAGCCCACCGCTTCTTACTCAGGTATACCTGCATCCTGATAATGTATCTTTTGATCATGGGGAAAGAGAACTCGACTGAGGATGAATCTTTCCGTGATGTAGGTTTTGAAGACCAGGGGAATGCCTCTGCGCCGAGCTTCTGCGGTCCTGATGCTGGGCTGCTAGTTGATATGCTGGCTGAACAAGCCGCCAGCGGAACTGCGGGACCGCCCTTTACGAGCGATACACTCACAGGTACGTCATCAGCCACCAGGACTGATTCTCCTTTGACCACCGATCCTCCCCGTGTTGCAGAAGGTGATGGACTTGCGGGTATGCCGATGATCTTATCACCCTGATTTTCTTCATTTGCCTAAACTTCCGTTTTGACTAATAAAGAGGTATAACTGTAGGACCAGGCATTGTGCCTGATGCTGCTACAGTTTCCGGGGCTGATAATTTGCCTGAGAGCCATATCTCTTTGCCACAGCCGAGAGATACGACTGATTTGCCTGCAGGGGCCGATGCGCCCTTCATGGCTAACCCTGCTGTTATCTCAAAGTCTGCCGTGCCTCCACCCGAGGGAAGTTCCGCCAGTACAGGTATACTTCGAATTTCCTCTCGGGTTTCCTTATCGTATTTGATAATCTCTTGACTTCCCCATTGTTGTTTGCAGGAGCTCGATCATCTCTACATGAGTATGTTCGCGTCCTTCTGGCTGGTACCGATCCTGAGAAAGAGATTTTTCGCGCGGACCTCAACTTCTTCACCGCCTTTTATAATGGCATGATTGAGAAACTTCTTCTCCGAGGATACTGCTTTGACCAATTCAGGCGTTCCTTTTCTCGCCACATGCTGATGATGAGGGAAGAAGGATACCCAGAGTTGGCTGATTCCTTCACTGCTGATTTTACTGCTCTGGAGTCAGAGGTTCAAGAATTGAGGGATTTGAAGGCTGGTGGAGCTTCTTCTTTCATGTCCTCTCAGATGGAGGATAGAATAACTCAATGGCGTGACTTGAGATCTTCCATTAGCAGCGAGCTCCGTTCACGCGAGCACTCTGTTGCACAGCTGATGGCCAACCTGGCGAAGAAGGACACCAGCAGAGGCGAGTTACTCAGCTCCCTAGATTCCACTCGTGCAGAGATAGCTAGGCTGAAGGAGGCCTTGGGACGTGCCGAAGAGTCTGCTGCTATAATCACCGAGGAC
>BQKN01056459.1:0-18945 GCA_022839385.1 Asparagus kiusianus
AATCTAAATAAATAATCTATTTTGTGATTTAATCAGATATCTATTTGATTGTGAATGAGGTTCGTATAAATTACATAGGCTTGTCTTCATTACTTATTTAATCATTTAGTATAAGAAGTTTATTATTTCTTCTAACTCTTGCTCCATTTCAAAATTCCATGTGTTGTGAATAAATTATATATAACCAATTATATTTGTCCTCTAGTGGGCTTCTCAAAATAGTTGAATAAACTATGCATGAAATTATTATAGAGGGAAAATAAAAACAAAATCATGAAACAATCCATCATACATGGTCAATTTAAGAGACTTCACTTTATATATTTATATTCCAGTAGGTCATTCACACATTTTCCATGACTATTATATGCCATTTTACCCATAATTATTTCCTATTGAATTTAATATAATAAATTTTATATGTCAATTACTCTATTAGATACCTTGAGAGATGAAACACGATTACATTGTCGACAGGAGTTGGATGTATAAGGAGGAAAATGAACGCTTTGAAGAATTTTTTATAGCTGGAGTCGATTGTTTCATTGAGTTTGCACTTCAGCATTCAGTAGAAGGCCAGTCCAATGTATGTTGTCCATGCAAAAAATATCAAAACCATTATAGCTATGATACAGAAACTATTAAAATGCATATAGTCAAGAATGGTTTTGTACATGGCTACACTGAATGGTATTTTTATGGTGAAAATCGAAAGAGGCTTCGGGAGGAAACAATTAATATGCTTCCATCAAGAGATGACATGGCAAGAATGATAGCCTATTTGTCCATCGTCTTTGGCTTATGAAAATGACGCGACTTCAGATTCATCAAATAGAATAGGAAGATATAGGAATGCAAGAAACTTTGAAAATTTGATCGAGGATGCAAAGAAACCATTTTATCCAAATTGTCAGAAGTACTCAAAATTATCTTTTATTGTTTGTTTGTTTCAAATTAAATGTTTTAATAAATGGAGCAATAAGTCACCCTCCAATCTTCTTGAGCTGCTTAAAGATCTTTTACCTGAAGACAATCTCGTGCCAAAGACATGGTATGAAGCAAAAAAGGTGATGGATGAAATGGGCTTAAAGTGCAACAAGATACATACATGTTGTAACTGTAGGCATTGAAAATTACCTATAGGTCTCCACGAACAGCTCAGTATTAAGAAAAGACGATGAACATCACTATCTGGTTCACAGAAGCTTGATTGATGTCGGTGAATGCTTGAAGTGAATCGACGAACTACGGAATTTCAGAATAACAAGGATACGAACAGATCGGGAACCTCGTATCATTCACAAACGGCGAAATACCCTTCGTGTCTCATTTATTCCACAGATGATCTAATCATTGGAGCTTATAGAACTCCTCGTCGGCTTTCCAACTCACTTTGAATCGCTCAAATCCAAGTTCGGATGAAAAAGTTACGGCGGAAACGGACGAATATGCAAAACGGAACATCTCAGCCTGAGTTGAGACACCCCGGGGTATCTCGGCACAAACGAGACACCCCAAGGTGTCTCGGCCAAGGCCGAGACACCCTTGGCTGAGACACCCAAGGGTGTCTCGGCCCAAGTTGAGACACCCAAGGGTGTCTCCAGGCCCTAAAAATGGCCATTGTGCGGGTTTTTTCGCCAGGGGGGACCCCCCCCCCCCCCCCCCGAGCCTATAAATACAGCCTCAGGCCCTTATTTTTCTGGATCTGGAATTTTGGAGAATTAGAAAAGCCCTGCCGGACTAAAGATTGATCGAGCTCTTCAACACTAAAGAGAGAGATTCTTCAGATCTGCATCACTCGCATCCGTTCCTTAGGATTATCCTGTTACGATAATCCTGAGAAGAGTAATTATCTCGCTATCGCCGAGATAAGCGCTTCTGCTTCTAGATTCCTTCGTGGATCAACGGAGTTCCGGATCTGATCTGATTGTCAGGTAGTCCACGGACATCGACGTCCCCGTCACCGGTTAAAGACCCACGCAAGCAAGAAACGACGAACGGATCTTGCGTTATTTTCGAAAAGTTGTAATTTTTCATTTCTTATTCTTTTTATTGAATATTTTGAATTCTTTGTAAGCAATCCATATTATAATGAATTTGACAATGAAGGCAACTTTCTCTGAAAACAAACTGGCGACCACAGTGGGAGCCAACAGCCTCACTGTCGAGGCTGTCGTGACGCAACCGACATTCAAGATCCGGGTGAATGAAGAGATCGAATATGAGTTCGATCAATAAAAGTTTAAAGAGTACCTCTCATCCTCCTCCCCCAGATCCGCCTCTCCAAGCAGGCATAGGAGGGTCTCCTCTTCCAGAAACACTCACGGGATTTCAGGCTTGAAGATTCAGGATCCCCTCACCGCCGTTGCATCCACGTCCCGCGACGTCCCTGTGGTGTACAAGGAGGTCGAAGCTGCAGATCCAGACTCCTCCTCCGTCGTGAAAATAGTTGATGAAGGCGCTCCAATTTTGTCAAAGAGGGCGCGCCAAAGACGGCATCAACGCCTTGCGCGGTAGTTAGCCAAGGCTTCGGAGTCGATGGACGGGATCCGCTATAATGAGGATCTAAAATCCAGGCAGTGCCGGGAGAAACAACGGCGAACAACCAACTCCTCCTCCAAGACAGAAATGAACGAATGGGTTCGTGTCAAGAGGACCCGCTCCACCCTTGAAGAGCGAATCAAGAAGCATTGCGCATTGATCGCGCATGCCCAAGCCCTTTTACAGAAAGCGAAAGAAATGCAGAAGGAAGAAGCAATCGAGAAACCGCCCAAGCGCAAATAGGTGTGGAGGCCAAAGGCAAAGCCAGCGCTTAAGGCAAAAGTGAACCAGCCAGATCCTGTTTCCCCTCTCCCCACATCTCCGATGGAGCCGGGTGATAGCGTGGATCTCACCAAATCCAGAATTCCTTTGAAGGGTCGCCTCGGTCCTCTACCTGGAGATCAAGGTAAAGCACCCGTCAAGGAGCGATTGGGACCGTTGAAAGGTCCCCAAACAACAATCCAGATTGGGGGTCGTACAAATCCCCCTAAGAAAGATAATAAAGGGAAAGCCCCTGTTACCGACCGCATTGGATTGTGGGTTGAAGTTCAAGAGCCCATTAGGTTTTCACGCTCGCAAAGGCGTAAACCTGAACGAGTAACTTTTGGAGACGCCAATAAAGCGTCATATCCCCAGAGGGAAACACATCTGTCTGATAATGATGATGTTATACCTGGGAAGTCGTGCCAACACTCTATGGGTTGCTCCAGTTATCAAACTGACGAGTTGTACTATAGGGCTGGGGGTACGAATAAGTCCCGGAAAAGAAATGTTCGAGACACGGATTCTCATTGTCCGTGTGCCAACATAATCAAGGCGGTATTATCAGAATGCTGCTGTTCTAAAGCCCCAAGAAGAGTTTCGGTGTTTGAGAGAATCTCTACCAGAACGCCCGAGACCAAACCAAGACGTTTCTGTAGGAAGAAACCTGTTCGCCAAGATAACGAATTTCCAGAAGTGTCCGTCAATATGACCGGGAGAGGGAAGTCAACATGACGCTTTAGTCCGGATCAGTTTGCTACGGTGTCCCAGTGTATGACTCGATTGTGATCAGGGACCAGTAGGCGAAAGAATTACCAAAGGATGAAAAAGGGACTTCCTTTAGAAGATGAGGTGTCAGATGCTGCTTTAGACGCCTGCTCAGCAATAGCATCCGATGATACTGCATCTAGTGCGGGACAACCCTACGAATCACTCATGATTAGTGTCGAGCAAGTGGCTAAGATACTTGAGGACGCTTTGACTAAGCAAAAAGAAAATTTCAAATTTGAAATGGAAATGGCCATGCAGTAGATGAGAGAAATGCATGATCAGCATATCGCGGCGCTGACAACTCATCAAGGAGAATATAGCCGTCACAATAATCCTAACCAGGGTGATAACGAACGGGAAGTGGATGAGAATGTTAACATGAACATTCCTCCCGTCAATAACAATAACGGGGGTGGCCCATCGGATGATAACAACACAAAGGAGGATCACGTTACTTCTCCCCGAAATCACTCGAAGACAGATACGAGTGAGGACAAGAAAATGAGGGACTTAGAGAGCAAAATCAACGCATTGATGAATGCTCAAGAAGTAAAAAGGTCCGGAATACCATGTCCATACCCAAGGGAATGGGAATCAATTCCATATCCGGCAAAATTCAACTTGATCAATTTTACGCCGTTTGATGGAAAGGGTTCCCCTACCCAACACCTAATCTATTTTAAGTCTCACTTAGGAATAATCTCCGGGAATGAACCTCTAATGATGCGGTCATTCGTTGGCACTCTTCGAGGAGCAGCCTTTGATTGGTATCGCCGCCTCAAGCCGGGGAGTATCAACAGTTGGGATGACCCGTGAAGGAGGATGTCGGTTCTTTCCGAATGACCCGCGAAGGGGCCAAACGAGGGTGTAACAGAGCCACGAATTTCCTGAAACCTCGATCCCCGCGAAGGAGGATGTCGATTCTTCCCGAATGACCCGTGAAGGGGCCAAACAAGGGTGTAACAGAGCCATGAATTTCCTGAAACCTCGATCCCCACGAAGGAGGATGTCGGTTCTTCCCGAATGACCCGCAAAGGGATCAATCGGGGATATATAAAGCATAAATGCTCACCCCCGAAAGAAAATGTCGCCGAAGAAGATGCCGCGGGAGCCTCCCTCTCGCTATGCTGCGAAAGGAAGCGACTCCTATGAAATCGGGATCGGCGCGGGGACATGGAGAATCTGCAATGAAAATCAACGGGTCAGGTACAATCATAAATCTGCACACCCGAAATTTAAAAGGAAAATTAAGAACTTTAACTAAAATCCTATAAAATAAGTAGGGTTTTATTGTTGAGGTCTAATTAAACCTAAGAATTTCGTGCATGCAAAACAGTGAGCTCATATTGCGGTGTAAACTCTCATGATAAATTTTGGTGAAATACCCAAAATACCCCGCGTGTTCAAAGGCTAAATTATAGTCAAGGACATGCTCGAATTGAATCATGATCACCATATTGGTTCACCTAACACCCCCAATATCCCACAATTTTGGTTAATTTTACAAATAAACCCTTTTTTAAAATTTAGCCAATTTTGCAAATAGATCCCTCCACAAATTTCGGTCTAGTTTCCGCATACCCTTCTCAAAACTTTAGTCATGGATTTGTGGTCTAAACCCTTGGTATTTCAGACCTAAAATTTTAGCCCTTTTGCAAATAAACCCCTCTACAATTTTTGGGTTGATTTTTGCAAATAAACCCCTCTACAATTTTTGGGTTGATTTTTGCAAATAAACCCCTCTACAATTTTTGGGTTGATTTTTGCAAATAAACCCCTCAAACAATATTGATTCTTTGCATGCAAACACTTCTCAAATTTTGGCCAAATAGACATGAAATTTCAGTCCCAAATTTCAGTCCATTTTTGCATAAAAGTCCCTAAAGTTTCGACCATTTTATTTTTTTTGCACAAAACCCCCCAAATTTGGATCCATACATACAACCCATCATCAAAACCCTATCTTTTTCACAAAATACAACCCATGGGAACAAAAGCTATGATCTTGGCATGTAAATTCATGTTATGCTCCCATTACAAACAAAAAGTTACAATCTTTCTTGAAAAAGAGGAGAGTTTTGAAGGAAAACTTACCCAAACCAAGAGCTTGAATTTGAAGATGAAAGGAACCCTAGCTTGAGAGAAGAATATTTTCGGCCAAAGGGAGAGCACAAAAAATCCGAAATTTTCTTGGGTTGAAGGGTTTTAAAGAAGGGAGTTTTAATGGGTTTGGAGTTCTTAAAAGAAGGAAATAATGGTGTATGGATAAGAGGAAGAAGAATAGGGAGTTTGAGGGGGAAAAGAGTACCTTTTTGAAAATTTGAAAGGGGGAAAGTGCACCATGCACAAGAAAACAAAAAAAAAGAAGAGAGAGGGGAGGGGGTCTCGGTTTTTGAACCGAGACACCCAAGGGTGTCTCGGCCAAGGTTGAGACACCCACGGGTGTCTCAACCCAGTTCGAACCCCCGATTGTGGTTTTCAAGACCGAATTCGCTCATTTTCATCGGTTGTTGGATGTTTCGACAAAATCAGCACTAATCAACACCGGACGATTCAAAACCCTAAGGTTAACGCCGGTCAACGCGTACCCCTAGATCAACGCCAGTCAACGCTTGTGATCGAAAAGTCAACGTACGACGTTCAAAACCCTAAGGTCAATGCAGGTCAACGCGTAACCCTAGGTCAACGCCAGTCAACGCGTTGCGATCGAAAAGTCAACGTACGACGTTCAAAACCCTAAGGTCAACAACGGTCAACGCGTAATCCTAGGTCAATGCCAGTCAACACGTTGCGATCGTAAAGTCAACATACGACGTTCAAAACCCTAAGGTCAACGCCTGTCAACGCATAACCCTAGGTCAACGCTAGTCAACGCGTTGCGATCGAAAAGTCAACGTACGACGTTCAAAACCCTAAGGTCAACGCCGGTCAACGCGTAACCCTAGGTCAACGCCAGTCAACGCGTTGCGATCAAAAAGTTAACGTACGGCGTTCAAAACCCTAAGGTCAACACCGGTCAACGTGTAACCCTAGGTCAACGCCAGCCAACGCGTTGTGATCAAAAAGTCAACGTACGATGTTCAAAACCCTAAGGTCAACGTCGGTCAACGCGTAACCCTAGGTCAACGCTAGTCAACGTGTTGCGATCAAAAAAGTTAACGTACGACGTTCAAAACCCTAAGGTCAACACCGGTCAAGCGTAACCCTAGGTCAACGCCAGTCAACACGTTGCGATCAAAAAGTCAACGTACGACGTCCAAAACCCTAAGGTCAACGCCGGTCAACGCGTAATCCTAGGTCAACGCTAGTCAACGCGTTGCGATCAAAAAGACAATGTACGACGTTAAAAACCCTAAGGTCAACGCCGGTCAACGCGTAACCCTAGGTCAACGGCAGTCAACGCGTTGCGATCAAAAAGTCAACGTAAGACGTTCAAAACCCTAGGTCAACGCCGGTCAACACGTAACCCTAGGTCAACGCGTTACGATCAAAAAGTCAACGTACGACGTTCAAAACCCTAAGGTCAACATCGGTCAACGTGTAACCCTAGGTCAACGTCAGTCAACGCGTTGCTATCAAAAGTCAACGTACGACGTACAAAACCCTAAGGTCAACGCCGGTCAACGCGTAACCCTAGGTCAATGCCAGTCAACGCGTTGCGATTAAAAAGTCAACACGGGTCAACATATCATGACGGAGATAGTCAGTTCAAAGTCAACTCGACGACACGAGCCAAACTCAACTCATCAGTTCTAGATTTGAGACTCCGACGACGGCCAGGCGATCAACGCAATGCCGAAAGAACTTCAGTTATTCGTCAAAGCATTGAATAGATTAAAAATCAAAGGAGTCAAGAATTGAAGCTAACTACAGGTCCTTTACACCGATCGAAGGCTAGACCAATCACATCCAAAGTATTCCAGCCTCTTCTATAAAAAAACGAGTCTGGAACGCTTTGGAGGGGGTATCTGTAGGCATTGAAAATTGCCTATAGGTCTCCACGAACAGCTCAGTGTTAAGAAAAGACGATGAATGTCACTATCTGGTTCACAGAAGCTTGATTGATGTCGGTGAACGCTTGAAGTGAATCGATGAACTATAGAATTTCAGAATAACAAGGATACGAACTGATCGGGAACCCCGTGTCATTCACAAATGGCGAAATACCCTTCGTGTCTCATTTATTTCATAGATGATCTAATCATTGGAGCTTATAGAACTCATCGTCGGCTTTCCAACGCACTTTGAATCGCTCAAATCCGAGTTCGGATGAAAAAGTTACGGCGGAAACGGACGAATCTCTTGTTGTAGAATTTTAAGTATTAATTCAATCTAGTTGTCTGACCATGTTACTTGGATGATTTCTGATTGCTAGCTGAATGATCGACTTGTTACTTGATTGATTTTGTTGGATTTCTAGTTGTATATTTTTTTTATCATTTCTATTATTGTATCATTTTTTGCATTAGGTTTTCGTTCATTCTTTTCTTTTGTGGGGTCTTTTCATGTGCCATGCATGCTGACGTATACATGTTTTCTCTGGTGTACGTCAGACTTAGAGGAAGAATAGGTTTAGCTAGTAGATCGTCAAGAACCTGAGGATCCTTCGCAAGAGTGCTTTGTAGACCGGGCAGAAGAAGCCGAAGCTTAGTTTTTCCCTCTAGTTGTTCGATGGTCTTAGCTTACTTTTATAGCATTTTCTTTTCCGCTTGATCATTGTATTTTATATTCTCAAGTATTTCATTCAGATAGTTTGTATAAGGGCATGTTGACCCGAATATTATGTCTTGGATGATATTTCTTTTATGATATGGACCATTTTGTTCTGAGTTTGTCTATTATATTCTCACTATCTGTGATCGGGGACTTGTGTCTTTGCATTTATTTATTGACGCTTAGCATATTAGGTTGAGGAGAAATATTTATTTTTATTTATTCTCCTTAATCTAATATGTCGCAGGCTTGTTCACGTTCCGATTCCCCAGTATTTTAGGAAACGGGGCGTGACAAGTTTTAGTGGTGGCCCATGCAGGTCACGGTTTCGAGTCCTCACTAGTAAGAATATAATTGATAATTTAAACGCATATCATATTTTATCAGTAAGACTATTCTTGAGCCCTTATCCTATTTTCTTGATAGATTTCGTTTCGTCCCTATCTTATCACTCTTTGACTCCGGAGTTCTCCACGGTTCTTGTCTCATCGCTTCGCGATTACCCTCTCTTTGTATATCTCCTCTATCCACATACCGGTCTTTATTATATGTGTTATTATTTTTACAACTATATTTTCTTTGATTTGACTTATATATCATTTAATTGTATTAACTTCTGTATTAATTATTATATTATTTTATATATCACACACAATGTTATACTGTATATTTTTATTAATAAAAATATATATCATTACTTATACATTTTCAATTATTCAAATCAGGTCATTAGATTTCACATATAATCGCATATCATACCAGATATTTAGATTATTTTATTGTGTTTAATTATACTTTTACATATCTACATTATGTATGTGTGTGTGTTTTCTGTCATACTATATATCATTTACTTATGTTCTAGATTATTATATAGTGTTAATATTTCGTGATATACATTAATAGATTCATGATTTTAATATTCTACATATGCAGTATATTTTTATCCTTTATATTCTACATATGCAGTACGATTTTAATATTCTACATATGCAGTATATTTTTATCCTTTATATTTTCAGTATATAGTTTTTGTCAGTAAGTTTTATCTTATTAGGTTATTTTAGTTTGTTCATATTGTTTTCGTTATTTTTAAGAGCTATGTAATTCTATTTTGATATTCAAGCATTTATTCACAATGTTAAGTTTGGAGTTGAGTTATTAATTATCTATATTTGTTACATTATCTCGTATCTTGGTTATTATTCTCGTATCTTGGTTATTATTCCTTTATAACTAATATAAGAGATTATTCTAACTAGTATTTGTGGGTATGTATAGTATCTATTCATGGTTTGTTTATAGTGTATTTACACATTTGTTGTTTTTTTTGCTTCGTTTTCGATATGTATTATTTTATTAGTGTAACAATATACAATGTATACGTATGTTATTTTTTTGTATTTATTTTATGGTATTTTCATATATTTATATCTTTTATTATGTCAATGTTTACTGTTCATTCTCTATTCATTATTTTCGTTACTTGTGTATGTTTTACTTTTTCATTCTTTTATAATTATTATTCCTTTTTATTATAGTGTATTCACGTAGATTATTATATTTACAATGTTATTTTTATTGATTTATAGTCATTTATTATTTCTAGTATCAACTGTGTAACCATGTTTATCTAAAATATATCGGTATTTTTATTATTACGGAATTATGTTCTTTTTATGATTTCGTTTGCTTATATACATATTTTACCTTTCATAGTTTTTGTTGTTATATATTATACTTCTTTATCTAGTAGTATGTTTGTGAGTGTCGGTATTGTTAGTAAGCCTTTATGTTCAGTGTATTCTATGATTTTTGTATGTGTTAATTTATTTTGAGTTTTATATTGTCAATTTTTTCGTTACTTATTTAAATACATTAAATCCTTCAATTATGTTTTTTTATTAGATTGGTATTTTTCATTATTTTGATTTGTGTTATTTTACATTGTGTTACTCTTCTATTCCGTTTCTCTTATTTTTGTATTTTTCGTATATCATATTATATCAATATCGTTTTATTCTTATATTTTCTTTGAATAGGAGTTATTATTTTTTCGGTGTGAGTGTATGGTGTTATGGCTTTATAGTTTGTGTATACAGTTATTAAAGGTTGTTACAATGTATTTGTTTAGCTTTGATTTTTTTATGTTTTTATATATTGTATTTTGGTTACGTATTTAGTCGTAATATTTTTGTAGTTCGTGTGTCTTATATTTTATGTTGTGTATTCTTACTCTTTTTTTCACATCTAAATTTGTGTATTGCTATACTTATTATGATCTAGTATTTATTATGTTTTTGCTATAATTTTTGTTAGTAGTCACGTTATGGTGTGGTTATTTTTATTTTGTGTTGCATTTATTTATTAATTCTACGTATTGTACATGTATTTATACATGTTTGCTGTGTATGTTACCATATAATTTTGGTCACATTTTACTTTTTATGTACGCGTTTTGTTATCATTACAGTTTGGTTATTTATCAAGTTATATGTTTTTCTTATATGTGTTTTTATGTTATCTTTAATTTTATTAATTTGTTAGTTTATTTGTGTTATTTAGGTTATATTGTTTATTAGTTAACATAGTTATTTCTTTTACGTTCATTAGTAGTTTCATAGTTTATTTAGGATGTGAAATAAATGTTATAAATTTATACAACTTAGTTACAAATTTTGCACATTGTCGATATTTTGTTGGGTTTATTGGTTATTTTTCTTTTGTTAGGTTGTGTATGTTTTACTTTAATATTGTATTTTATTGTCTACTCATTAATTATTTTAATTACTATATTTATCAATTTTCCATATACAAACATCTCTGCATGTAAGACCCCGTTGGTTTTGGCAACTTTCAAGTGTGAATATGAGTGAACAAAGATAATTAATATATATTATAAATATCTTTGTGGCATGGTCATGCATGGAAAATGATATTTGAGCTTATGAGCATGTGTATATGCCTCAAGTATGAGGATGATTTGCAAGTTTGCAAATCGTGTGCAAAAGAATCGAAGTATGCAGATTTTTGTTCATGAGTCGACTCATAACATGTCATGAGTCGACTGAACAGGTTGAGTCGACTTGCGCCTGTCATAAGTCGACTCATGAAATCGAGTCCTATTTCAATTTTTCTTCTGCTGAGTCGACTCATAAAAATTTTGAGTCGACCCATGACCATGAGTCGACCCATCATAAGTCATGAGTCGACTCATCGGGTTTTTCTGGCCTTTTTCAGTTCGGGTTTGTGGGTTTCGGGTCGGGTTTCTTTGGCTCTTATATATTGTTTTACACCCGAAATCACCCATTTTCTGAAGAGAACTCCTCAGAAACCCTAGCCTCTCCCCTCTCTCTCAAACCATAGGTGTTCTTGGTGATCTTGGGGGCTTTTCAAGGGGATTTCAGCGTTTCTTTTGGGATTTCAGCAAAGAGGATAGTCTTCCACCACATCTAAGGCGAGTGACATCTCGCCAAACTCCTCTCCCTTATTTTTATGTTTTCATAAATGTTTTTCACGAATTTTGTTGAGCCTAAGATGTATTTTCGAATATAAAATGATGTTCTTATTAGTGAAAAGTCCAAGATCACACGTTTCAGATTTTTAAAACTTCCACCAACAAGTTTTGATGAAAACCCAGATCTGGAATTTTGTTTAAAGAATAAAAACATGAGTTTTTATATTAATTTGATGTTGTCCTTCATGTTTAGGGATTTAAATGTTAGTGTTAACACACAAGAATTTGTTTCATGTGCAGTATATGTTTTCTCACTGTGTAATAGTCTAAAAATGAAGGCTAGATGTATGTATACTTGAAAAGAATGAGATGTGGAACGAGTAGAACAAGTTCAGTTCATAAAAATGCAGATTTCAACTCATGAGTCGACTGATGACTTATCATGAGTCGACTCATCATGTTGAGTCGACTCATGACTAATCATGAGTCGACTCACAAAGTCGTTCCTGTTATCTTTTATCTTCTGCTGAGTCGACTCGTCAGTGTACGAGTCGACCCACGAGGCATGAGTCGACTCATAAGAGTGCATGAGTCGACTCATCTGAGATTTTCCTGTTTTCCTCGTATCTCTGTGAAATCACATGTTGTATACAAACTTATAGATTGAACTCATATGCTATATATGTAAGATGATCTTTTCCTGATACAAAGTTAAGATTTGTACAGCAAGATATGTGTAAGAGTTGAATAGACATTTCTTTACTAGTGGTAACTTCATGGTTCATATAAAGTCCTCGTGTTGGACTCTAAGTGACTAAAGTCCTCGTGTTGGACTCTAAGCGACTAAAGTCCTCGTGTTGGACTATAAGCGACTAAAGACCCCGTGTTGGGTAATTTTTGCTAAACCTTGAGCATAATATACATTTGGGTATTTGAGTATGACATTTTTTTATGTAGTTGGACTTGATAGTGGCATGAGCTGTGCATAACACTTATTTCAACTACGAGATTTTGACATAGATATGTTTATTGTTAGAAATGGGATTGTTATCTTTTCTTTATTGTTCATGTATTAGACTCCGGGCTTGGTATTTAGGGATCTACAATTTGAGATACAAGGTATATACATGAGGGTTTCCTTGTTTGGATTATTTCGCTCGACGTACCTATGCTCGTGTTGTATTTCCCTAAGTACTAAGACCCATATCTGTTTGTATAATGATTTAATGCTATTATACATTATTGTATTTTCATATACAACGAGCCCTATCCCTTGGGGTTGGTTGTGATGTTGCTCGCTAGCGCTTTGACGCTCGTTGTCCCTCCCCCTTTCAGGTCACGAGCCAGGAGCACGGAGAGTCGCAGGTGGTTAGCGGACTACTTTAGTGTCCAGCTCTTCATATTATCTATGTATTATTTTCTTTGAGCTCCACTGTAGTTGTTGTCAGACATTTGAGAGTTTATTCTAGAGTTGTAAAGGCTGTGTTGCCTTAATTTCCTTTACTCAGACTTACTGTATTTTGAGACTTGTAAGAACTCCAGTTTATTTCATTTCAGACTTTGACTATGTACTACAGTTTATTTCGTTGATGAGATGTATTGTGTTCTATCATTTCATCCAGTATTGTTGATTCACTTTTCACTTGCTTTGTACCTACACCTGTTGTTGACTCCACTAGAGAGATAGTGATTGTGATGGTGAAACGTGTTACTGCACGGTGTGGTGCATGGCAGGTTTGACATCCATGGTTTCACCTCGGACTGCAGCCGTGTGTGAACCCAGGGGCGTCACAGTTGGTATCAGAGCTCTAGTTCCAGTATCCTTAGGATCATCCTGTGTCGAGTTGTAAAGCTAGGTTAGAGTTTCCTAGGATTCATGTGTAGAGTCCGCTAAGGATTTCCTAGTATGAGTGAGGACGATATATGCGTATATCTCAAAATTGAGAATATTTTTTTTATGACAACTATTTTTGCATAAATTCAAAGTCTTTGTGTGAATACTATATGTTGTGAAAAATTGTATTAAGATACGCTATTTATAAAGGTCTATTTTGACTTATGGACTTTTGTTTTTCTTACCATCAGGAGAGAGATGGTAGGACGAGGTAGGCCCCGTACCAGGAGAGCTAGCCAGGCAGAGTCACAGCAGACTCCACCTGATCAGCAGCCAGCTCAGTCCGAGCCCCAGCAGGTCCCACCCGAGCCGCAGCAGGCTCCTCAGTATCTGGTGGATCTCATGGCCCCTCTTATTGCTCGGATGGCAGCTATCGAGGAGATGGTGACGACTCACATAGCACCACGGACACCACCACCACCAGTAGCTCAGCAGCCGGGGATACCAGCCGTCCCGATCAGAAAGAGAGATCCAGAGGTAGCGCCTACAGTTCTTCCTCCAGCAGCACCTGTTAGAGCCACGGAGCAGGAAGCTTGGCTCCGCATGGTAGAGAGATATCAGAAGATGAGGGCACCAGAGTTTCAGGGGTCACCAGACCCTCTTGCAGCCCACAAGTGGAAAGAGGATGTGAGCAGTATCCTCGATATACTCAGTGTGGACCCGGTGCAGAAGCAGAGATTGGCATCTTATAGCTCGAAGGGAGATGCCGGGAGATGGTACCGGCTACAGTTTACCCCAGAGCAGAGGATGACCCTCACATGGGAGGACTTCATTTACTTCTTTGACGGACAGTATGTCTCTTCCTCAGCACGGACTGGGAAGGAGCTCGAGTTATCCCGGTTGACTCAGGGAGACATGACCGTGGCAGAGTTTGAGAGCAGGTTTATGGAGCTATTGCATTTCACGGGCATGTGGCAGACCGGAGAGCGTCAGGCTCAGATGTTTTTGGCTGGGCTTCGCCCAAATCTCCGACGATACCTCGTGTCGAGGAGGTTTTATTCAGTTAGGGAGGTAGCTGAGGCTGCCACTTCCCAGGAGATCGAGACCTCTATGTTCCAGAAGGACAAGGAGGGGAAGACCAAGACAGGGCAGAGTAGTGATAAGGGAAAGAATAAGAGAGGCTTTTCTGGTCACCAGCAGCAGCATCAGGGCCCTCATAAGAAGGGACCCCAGCAGGATCAGCGAGCGCACCAGCAGCGCAAGTTCCAGGGTTCTTGTTTCAACTGCCACAAATTCGGGCACAAGGCTTCAGAGTGTCGTAGTGCACCAGCAGGAGCTCAGCAGGGCAAGGGCCCGAACCAGCCACAACAGCGACAGCAGGGCAGAGGACAGGGTCAGCCGAACAGACTTGAGGCACCACCAGCGACGCAGAGGGCAGAGGGGCAGGTTCGAGCAGTTCAGGAGGCTCCCCAGGGGCAGATTGTTCCATACTCCCCAGCATTAGCAGTTGAGCAGACTTCAGCTACAGGCAGAGTTTATGCAGTGGTTCCCCGTGATCACGGTGCCAGCGGAGCAGTTGTGGAGGGTACGTTCCTTGTGAATTCCTTTCCTGCCCGTATCCTTTTTGATTCGGGAGCTTCGCATTCTTTCATATCGCATGCATTTATGGCTAGACTCCAGCTTGTAGCTCAGCCACTAGACACCCCTTTGTCAGTTTCCACCCCTTTAGGTGAGGTATCGCTTCTGGAGAGCGTATGTAGGAGGTGTACCGTCAGTCTAGACGAGTCGGAGTTCATAGTTGATCTGATAGTGTTGCATATGTCCGAGTTTGATGTTATTCTTGGTATAGATTGGTTGTCGTCCTACCATATTAGTATTGACTGCTTTGCGAAGACAGTCAAGTTGCGAGCGTTCGACGGGTCCGAGATGATTGTAGCTACCTCTCAGGGCAACCGATTTGCGGAGTCGTTTCTGGCATACATCGAGGAGGTGCTGCGACGGGATCAGGGAGCCGAGTTATTGGAGACTAGAGTTGTCTCAGATTTTCAGGATGTCTTTCAGGACATACCTGGGTTACCTCCTGTGAGAGAGGTTGAGGTCTGCATCGAGTTGCAGCCTGGCACAGCCCCGATATCCCGCGCACCCTATCGCATGGCACCAGCTGAGATGAGAGAGCTGCAGACCCAGTTGGACGAGTTGTTAGCTCAGGGCTTTATTCGCCGGAGTCATTCTCCGTGGGGCGCTCCGGTCCTCTTCGTGAAGAAGAAGGATGGTAGTATGAGATTATGCATAGATTATAGAGAGTTGAACAAGGTCACTATCCGGAATAGGTACCCATTACCTAGGATTGATGACTTGTTTGACCAGCTACAGGGATCGTAGTGTTTCTCGAAGATTGATCTTCGTTCTGGCTATCATCAGCTGCGGGTTCGGGAGATGGATATTCCCAAGACCGCTTTTCTTACTCGATATGGATCCTTCGAGTTCTTGGTCATGCCATTTGGGTTGACCAATGCACCCGCGGTATTCATGGATTTGATGAACCGGGTTTTCCGTCCCTTCTTAGATCAGTTTGTGATCGTCTTCATCGATGATATCCTCATTTACTCGAGATCAGAGGCGGAGCACGAGGATCATCTACGGATAGCGTTGAGGACCCTTCAGGAGCATCAGCTATATGCTAAGTTCAGCAAGTACGAGTTTTGGCTTCCAGAAGTCAGATTTCTTGGTCATGTTATCAGTAGAGAGGGCATAGCAGTAGACCCAGCTAAGGTCACGACAGTTCTTGATTGGGAGCCACCGAAGACGGTGTCAGAGATTCGCAGCTTTCTGGGTTTAGCTGGATATTACAGGAAGTTCATTCAGGACTTCTCGAAGATTGCGACGCCGATTACACACCTTACGAAGAAGGGTGTACAGTTCATATGGAGCACAGAGTGCCAGAAGGCCTTTGATATTTTGAAGGCTAAGTTGACTACCGCGCCGGTTCTGATTATCCCGAGCAGCGACAGGACATTCGTGGTATATACGGATGCATCATTGGCAGGCTTGGGAGGCGTATTGATGCAGACTCAGAGGATGGTAGCCTATATCTCACGACAGTTGAGGGTGCATGAGCAGAACTATCCCACTCATGACTTGGAGTTAGCAGCAGTGGTGTTTGCACTGAAGTCATGGAGGCGCTATTTGTATGGAGTGCAGTTCGAGCTATTCACAGACCATCAGAGTCTGAAGTATCTCTTTTCTCAGAAGGAACTCAACCAGAGACAGAGGAGGTGGATTGAGTTCATCAAGGACTACGAGTTCGCGATTCAGTATCATCCAGGGAAGGCGAACGTCGTAGCAGATGCCTTGAGTAGGAAGCGTCGACATCGGATTGCGGCTTTGAGGTGTTCATTGCATAGAGATCTTATCACTCTTAGCCAGTTTGATTTTCGACCTGAGGTTGGAGGAACCAGTGCGTTTTTGAGAGCTATGTCAGTGCAGCCATCTTGGAGTGACAGGGTTGTTAGGGCACAGTTGGAGGACTCTTGGATTCAAACCCGTAAGGGGGAGATTTCCAAAGAGCCTAAGGCTGATTGGACCGTTGGAGCAGATAGAGGCCTACGGATGAAGGGTAGGTTGGTCATGCCAGCTAGTTCAGAGCTGAAGAGGGAGTTGTTTGATGAGGCACATCGTACTCGGTACACAGTACATCCAGGGACTACCAAGATGTACAAGGACCTGAAGAGACGTTTCTGGTGGAGTGGTATGCGGAGAGAGATTGTAGATTTTGTGGCTAGATGTTTTACCTGTCAACAGGTGAAGGCAGAGCATCAGAGACCCACAGGGACCCTTCAGCCTTTGCCTATTCCGGAGTGGAAGTGGGCAGATATTTCCATGGATTTTATCGTGGGGTTGCCGAAGTCGAAGAAGGGGAATGATTCAGTTTGGGTGATAGTAGACCGGTTGACGAAGTCAGCACATTTTATTCTAGTGAGGACCACCTATACAGCCGAGACCTATGCGAGGATCTTCATTCGGGAGATAGTTCGACTTCACGGAGTACCAGACACGATTGTGTCGGATCGAGGATCAGTTTTCACTTCACACTTTTGGAGGAGTTTCCAGGACTCATTTGGCAGCAATCTATCTTATAGCAGTGTATTCCACCCACAGACGGATGGTCAGACAGAGAGGGTGAATCAGGTGTTGGAGGACATGTTACGGGCATGTGTCATTGACTTCCAAGGCAGTTGGGAGGATCATATTCCACTGGTAGAGTTCGCTTATAACAATAGTTATCAAGCGACGATCGGTATGGCCCCATATGAAGCACTATACGGGAGACCTTGTAGATCACCGATATGTTGGGCCGAGCCGGAGGACAGCTTGATGCTTGGGCCAGAGCTAGTGAGGTAGACTACTGAGAAGGTAGCCTTGATCAGGGAGCGGATTCTAGCCGCTCAGAGCCGGCAGAAGAACTATGCAGATAAGAGACGAAGACCCCTCGAGTTTCAGATTGGGGATTTGGTTATGCTGAAGGTGTCGCCTATGAAAGGCGTGCAGCGATTCGGGAGGCGAGGGAAGCTTGCACCGAGGTACATTGTACCATTCCAGATTTTGGAGCGCATTGGAGCTGTGTCATACAGACTAGATCTTCCAGCTTCTATGTCTAGTATACACAATGTATTCCATATTTCTATGCTGAAGAAGCACCTGCATGACGAGGAGCAGCAGCGAGTGTTGGATGCACCAGAAATTGAGCTTCGGGATGATTTGACCACTATCGAGATCCCAGTATCTATTCTTGCCAGAGAAGACAAGAGACTCAGAAACAAGGTGATTCCATTGGTGAAAGTTCGGTGGAACCGAAGTGGAGTGGAGGAAGCTTCTTGGGAGCGCGAAGAGGACATGCGACGTGACTACCCACACTTATTTGAACAGGTAAATTAACTAAAATATTTATGACGTGAATTCCTACTTGTATATTTATATGAATACCTTGACACCTATACTTAACGCTAGAATGATGGTATTTTTATCTAATTCCTAATCTTGCGGAACACATGGTATATGCATGGGGGTTCCTTGTTTGGATTTTTCGCCCGACGTACTAGTTCCGTTAGGTTAGGGGTCGAATAAGAATATTACCATTGTAGATCGTTAAGTGTAAATGTCACTATATGCTTATTTTAGTGATGGATGTGTGTGAATAAGTATGTGTGCGGGTTGGATTAGACCCTTGTTGTGCTCTTCAAGCATTTTTGCGAGTTAGATATGATTCCTGAATTTCGAGGACGAAATTCTTTTAAGGGGGGAAGAATGTAAGACCCCGTTGGTTTTGGCAACTTTCAAGTGTGAATATGAGTGAACAAAGATAATTAAT
>BQKN01056461.1:0-13872 GCA_022839385.1 Asparagus kiusianus
AGTTTATTTCGTTGATGAGATGTATTGTGTTCTACCATTTCATCCAGTATTGTTGATTCACTTTTTACTTGCTTTGTACCTACACCTGATGTTGACTCCACTAGAGAGATAGTGATTGTGATGGTGAAACGTGTTACTGCACGGTGTGGTGCATGGCAGGTTTGACATCCATGGTTTCACCTCGGACTGCAGCCGTGTGTGAACCCAGGGGCGTCACAGTTGGTATCAGAGCTCTAGTTCCAGTATCCTTAGGATCATCCTGTGTCGAGTCGTGGAGCTAGGATAGAGTTTCCTAGGATTCATGTATAAAGTCCGAGAGGATTTCCTAGTATGAGTGAGGACGATGTATGCGTATATCTTAAAATTGAGGATATTTTTTTTATGATAACTATTTTGCATAAATTCAAAGTATTAGTGTGAATACTATATGTTGTGAAAAATTGTATTATGATACGCTATTTATAAAAGTCTAGTTTGACTTATGGACTTTTGTTTTTCTTATCATCAGAAGAGAGATGGCGGGACGAGGTAGACCCCGTACCAGGAGAGCTAGCCAGGCAGAGTCACAGCAGACTCCTCCTGATCAGCAGCCCGCTCAGTCCGAGCCCCAGCAGGTTCCACCCGAGCCGTAGCAGGCTCCTCAGTATCTCGTGGACCTTATGGCCCCTCTTATTGCTCGGATGACAGCTATCGAGGAGATGGTGATGACTCACATAGCACCACGGACACCACCACCACCAGTAGCTCAGCAGCCGGGGATACCAGCCGTCCCGATCAGAGAGAGAGACCCAGAGGTAGCACCTGCAGTTATTCCACTGGCAGTACCTGACAGAGCCACAGAGCAGGAGACTTGGCTTCGCATGGTGGAGAGGTATCAGAAGATGAGGGCACCGGAGTTTCAGGGGTCATCAGACCCTCTAGCTGCCCATAAGTGGAAGGAGGATGTGAGCAACATCCTAGATATACTCAGTGTGGACCCGGTGCAGAAGCAGAGATTGGCATCTTATAGCTTGAAGGGAGATGCCGGGAGATGGTACCGGCTACAGTTTACCCCAGAGCAGAGGATGACCCTCACATGGGAGGACTTCATTTACTTCTTTGATGGACAGTATGTTTCTTCGGCAGCACGGACTGGGAAGGAGCTCGAGTTATCCCGGTTGACTCAGGGAGACATGACCGCGGCAGAGTTTGAGAGCAGGTTCATGGAGCTATTGCATTTCACGGGCATGTGGCAGACCGGAGAGCGTCAAGCTCAGATGTTTTTGACTGGGCTTCGCCCAAATCTCCGACGATACCTCGTGTCGAGGAGATTCTATTCAGTTAGGGAGGTAGCTGAGGCTGCCACTTCCCAGGAGATCGAGACCTCTATGTTCCAGAAGGACAAGGAGGGGAAGACCAAGACAGGGCAGAGTAGTGATAAGGGCAAGAACAAGAGAGGCTTTTCTGGACACCAGCAGCAGCATCAGGGCCCTCATAAGAAGGGACCCCAGCAGGATCAGCGAGCGCACCAGCAGCGCAAGTTCCAGGGTTCTTGTTTCAACTGCCACAAATTCGGGCACAAGGCTTCAGAGTGTCGTAGTGCACCAGCAGGAGCTCAGCAGGGCAAGGGCCCGAACCAGCCGCAGCAGCGATAGCAGGGCAGAGGACAGGGTCAGCCGAACAGACTTGAGGCCCCACCAACGACGCAGAGGGCAGAGGGGCAGGTTCGAGCAGTTCAGGAGGCTCCCCAGGGGCAGATTGTTCCATACTCTCCAGCATTAGCAGTAGAGCAGACTTCAGCTCCAGGCAGAGTTTATGCAGTGGTCCCTCGTGATCACGGTGCTAGCGGAGCAGTTGTGGAGGGTACGTTCCTTGTGAATTCCTTTCCCGCCCGTATTCTATTTGATTCGGGAGCTTCGCATTCTTTTATCTCGCATGCATTCATGGCTAGACTCCAGCTGGTAGCTCAGCCACTAGACACCCCTTTGTCAGTTTCCACCCCTTTAGGTGAGGTATCGCTTCTGGAGAGCGTGTGTAGGAGGTGTACCGTCAGTTTAGACGAGTCGGAGTTCATAGTTGATCTGATAGTATTGCATATGTCCGAGTTTGATGTTATTCTTGGTATGGATTGGTTGTCGTCCTACCATATTAGTATTGACTGCTTTGCGAAGACAGTCAAGTTGCGAGCGTTCGATGGGTCCGAGATGATTGTAGCTACCTCTCAGGGCAACCGATTTGCGGAGTCGTTTCTGGCGTACATCGAGGAGGTGCTGCGACGGGATCAGGGAGCCGAGTTATTGGAGACTAGAGTTGTCTCAAATTTTCAGGATGTCTTTCAGGACATACCTGGGTTACCTCCTGTGAGAGAGGTTGAGTTCTGCATCGAGTTGTAGCCTGGCACAGCCCCTATATCCCGCGCACCCTATCGCATGGCACCAGCTGAGATGAGAGAGCTGCAGACCCAGTTGGACGAGTTGTTAGCTCAGGGTTTTATTCGCCGGAGTCATTCTCCGTGGGGAGCACCGGTCCTCTTCGTGAAGAAGAAGGACGGTAGTATGAGATTATGCATAGATTATAGAGAGTTGAACAAGGTCACAATCCGGACTAGGTACCCACTACCTAGGATTGATGGCTTGTTTGACCAGCTGCAGGGAGCGCAGTATTTCTCGAAGATTGATCTTCGTTCTGGCTATCATCAGTTACGGGTTCGGGAGATGGATATTCCCAAGACCGCTTTTCTTACTCGATATGGATCCTTCGAGTTCTTGGTCATGCCATTTGGATTGACCAATGCACCCGCAGTATTCATGGATTTGATGAACCGGGTTTTCCGTCCCTTTTTAGATCAGTTTGTGATCGTCTTCATCGACGATATTCTTATCTACTCGAGATCGGAGGCAGAGCACGAGGAGCATCTACGGATAGCGTTGAGGACCCTCCAGGAGCATCAGCTGTATGCTAAGTTCAGCAAGTGCGAATTTTGGCTTTCAGAAGTCAGATTTCTTGGCCACGTCATCAGCAGAGAGGGCATAGCAGTGGACCCGGCTAAGGTCACGGCAGTTCTTGATTGGGAGCCACCGAAGACGGTGTCAGAGATTCGCAGCTTTCTGGGTTTAGCTGGATATTACAGGAAGTTCATTCAGGACTTCTCGAAGATTGCGACGCCGATTACGCACCTTACGAAGAAGGGTGTACAGTTCATATGGAGCCTGGAGTGCCAGAAGGCCTTTGATATCTTAAAGGCTAAGTTGACTACCGCGCCGGTTCTGATTATTCCGAGCAGCGACAGGACATTCGTGGTGTACACGGATGCATCATTGGCAGGCCTAGGAGGCGTATTGATGCAGACTCAGAGGGTGGTAGCCTATATCTCACGGCAGTTGAGGGTGCATGAGCAGAACTATCCCACTCATGACTTGGAGTTAGCAGCAGTGGTGTTTGCACTGAAGTCATGGAGGCACTATTTGTATGGAGTGCAGTTCGAGCTATTCATAGACCATCAGAGTCTGAAGTATCTCTTTTCTCAGAAGGAACTCAATCAGAGGCAGAGGAGGTGGATTGAGTTTATCAAGGACTATGAATTTGCGATTCAGTATCATCCAGGGAAGGCGAATGTCGTAGCAGATGCTTTGAGTAGAAAGCGTCGGCATCGGATTGCGGCTTTGAGGTGTTCATTGCATAGAGATCTTATCACTCTTAGCCAGTTTGATTTTCGACCCGAGATTGGAGGAACCAGTGCATTCTTAGGAGCTATGTCAGTGCAGCCATCTTGGAGTGACAGAGTTGTCAGAGCACAGTTGGAGGACTCTTGGATTCAAACCCGTAAGGGGGAGATTTCCAAAGAGCCTAAGGCTGATTGGACCGTTGGAGCAGATGGAAGCCTACGGATGAAGGGTAGGTTGGTCATGCCAGCTAATTCAGAGCTGAAGAGGGAGTTGTTTGATGAGGCACATCGTACTCGGTACACAGTACATCCAGGGACTACCAAGATGTACAAGGACCTGAAGAGACGTTTCTGGTGGAGTGGTATGCGGAGAGAGATTGCAGACTATGTGGCTAGATGTTTTACCTGTCAGCAGGTGAAGGCAGAGCATCAGAGACCCGCAGGGACCCTTCAGCCTTTGCCTATTCCGGAGTGGAAGTGAGCAGATATTTCCATGGATTTTATCGTGGGGTTGCCGAAGTCGAAGAAGGGGAATGATTCAGTTTGGGTGATAGTAGACCGGTTGACGAAGTCAGCACATTTTATTCCAGTGAGGACCACCTATACAGCCGAGACCTATACGAGGATCTTCATTCGGGAGATAGTTCGACTTCACGGAGTACCAGACACGATTGTGTCGGATCGAGGATCAGTTTTTACTTCACACTTTTGGAGGAGTTTCCAGGACTCATTTGGCAGCAAGCTATCTTATAGCAGTGTATTCCACCCACAGACGGATGGTCAGACAGAGAGGGTGAATCAGGTGTTGGAGGACATGTTGCGGGCATGCGGCATTGACTTCCAAGGCAGTTGGGAGGATCATATTCCACTGGTAGAGTTCGCTTATAACAATAGTTATCAAGCGACGATCGGTATGGCCCCGTATGAAGCACTATACGGGAGACCTTGTAGATCACCGATATGTTGGGCCGAGCCGGAGGACAGCTTGATGCTTGGGCCAGAGTTAGTAAGGCAGACTACTGAGAAGGTAGCCTTGATCAGGGAGCGGATTCTAGCCGCTCAGAGTCGGCAGAAGAGCTATGCAGATAAGAGACGAAGACCCCTCGAGTTTCAGATTGGGGATTTGGTTATGCTGAAGGTGTCGCCTATGAAAGGCGTGCAGCGATTCGGGAGGCGAGGGAACCTTGCACCGAGGTATATTGGACCATTTTAGATTTTGGAGCGCATTGGAGCTGTGTCATACAGACTAGATCTTCCAGCTTCTATGTCTAGTATACACAATGTATTCCACATTTCTATGCTCAAGAAGCACTTGCATGACGAGGAGCAGCAGCGAGTGTTGGATGCACCGGAGATTGAGCTTCGGGATGATTTGACTACTATAGAGATCCCGGTATCTATTCTTGCTAGAGAAGACAAGAGACTCAGAAACAAGGTGATTCCATTGGTGAAGGTTCGGTGGAACCGAAGTGGAGTGGAGGAAGCTTCTTGGGAGCGCGAGGAGGACATGCGACGCGACTACCCACACTTATTTGAGCAGGTAAAATAACTAAAGTATTTATGACGTGAATTCCTACTTATATATTTATATGAATACCTTGACACCTATACTTAACGCTAGAATGATGGTATTTTTATCTAATCCCTAATCTTGCGGAACACATGGTATATGCATGGGGGGTTCCTTGTTTGGATTTTTCGCCCGACGTACTAGTTCCGTTAGGTTAGGGGTCGAATAAGAATATTACCATTGTAGATCGTTAAGTGTAAATGTCACTATATGCTTATTTTAGTGATTGATATGTGTGAATGAGTATGTGTGCGGGTTGGATTAGACCCTTGTTGTGCTTTTCAAGCATCATTGCGAGTTAGATATGATTCCTGAATTTCGAGGACGAAATTCTTTTAAGGGGGGAAGAATGTAAGACCCCGTTGATTTTGACAACTTACAAGTGTGAATATGAGTGAATAAAGATATTTAATATATATTATAAATATCTGTGTTGCATGGTCATGCATGGAAAATGATATTTGAGCTTATGAGCATGTGTATATGCCTCAGGTATGAGGATGAGTTGCAAGTTTGCAAATCGTGTGCAAAAGAAATCGTAGTATGCAGATTTTTGTTCATGAGTCGACTCATAACATGTCATGAGTCGACTGATCAGGTTGAGTCGACTTGTGCCTGTCATAAGTCGACTCATGATATCGAGTCCTGTTCTTATTTTCTTTCTGCTGAGTCGACTCATAATTTGCGAGTCGACCCATGAGTCATGAGTCGACTCATGACATATCATGAGTCGACTCATCGACGATTTTCTGGGTGTTTTCGGGTCGGGTTTGCTGGGTTTCGGGTCGGGTTTCTATTGGCTTATATATACTTCCCTCACCCGAAAATTCCCATTTTTCATCTGAACTCCCAAGAAACCCTAACCCCTCTTCCTCTCCTTCAAACCCTAGCTCGTTTTTGGGATTATTGGGCGATTTTTAGGGGATTTCAGCATTTCTCTTGGATTTCAGCGAAGGGGATTGCTATTCTTCGCATTTGAGGCGAGTATCATCTCACCCAAACCCTTCCCTATGTTTTTTATTTATTTATAAACGTTTGTAATGAGTTTTATTGAGCCTAAGCCTTATTTTCAAGTATAAATCAATGCTCTTGATAGGGTGAATGCTAGAAATCATGTGTTTAAGATTTTAAATCCCCACCAACCAGTTTTTAATGAAAACCCAGATCTGGAATTTTGTTTAAAGGATAAAAACATGAGTATTTATATTGGTTTAATGTTTTTCCTTCATGTTTAGGGCTAAATGTTAGATCTAACCTATAAGAGATCGTTTCCCATGATAGATATGTTTTTCTTACTGTATAATAGGGTAAAATTGAAGGTTAGATATGTTGTATATCAGAAGAATCGAGATGGGGAACGCTTAGATCAAGTTCCAGTTCGTTATATGCAGATTTCAGCCCGTGAGTCGACTCACGACTCATCATGAGTCGACTCATCAGGTTGAGTCGACTCATGACCTGTCATGAGTCGACTCACGAAGTGTTATGATGTTTCCTTTTTGCTTCTGTTGAGTCGACTCGTCAATATACGAGTCGACCCATCAGCTATGAGTCGACTCATAAAAATCATGAGTCGACTCACGAAGTTGTTTCCTGGTGCCATTTACCTTCTGTTCAGTCGACTCGTTATTGGTCACGAGTCGACCCATGAGGCTTGAGTCGACTCATTAGTGAGCATGAGTCGACTCATCTGAGATTTTCCTGTTTTTCTTCGTATCTCTGTGAAACCACATGCTGTATACAAACTTATAGATTAAACTCATATGCTATATATGTAAGATGATCTTTTCCTGATACAAAGTTAAGATTTGTACAGCAAGACATGTGTAAGAGTTGAATAGACATTTCTTTACTAGTGGTAACTTCATGGTTCATATAAAGTCCTCGTGTTGGACTATAAGCGACTAAAGTCCTCGTGTTGGACTATAAGCGACTAAAGTCCTCGTGTTGGACTATAAGCGACTAAAGTCCTCGTGTTGGACTATAAGCGACTATAGACCCCGTGTGGGAAAATCTTTGCTAAACCTTGAGCATAATACACATTTGGTTCTGAGCATAACATTTTGATGTAGTTGGACATGATAGCGACATGAGCTGTGCATGACACTCATTTCGGCTGTGAGGTTTTGTCATAGCTGTGTTTATTAGTAGATATGGGATTGTTGTCTTTTCTTTATTGTTCATGTATTAGACTCCGGGTTTGGAACTTAGGGATTTTTAATTTGAGATACAAGGTATATACATGAGGGTTTCCTTGTTTGGATTATTTCGCTCGACGTACCTATGCTCGTGTTGAGACTCCCTAAGTACTATAACCCCTTACTACTAGGACGATTGCTGACATATATATATAGATATACTGTGATAACTGTATTTTTCATATACAACGAGCCCTATCCCTTGGGGTTGGTTGTGATGTTGCTCGCTAGCGCTTTGACGCTCGTTGTCCCTCCCCCTTTTCAGGTCACGAGCCAGGAGCACGGAGAGCCGCAGGTTGATAGCGGATTACTTTAGTGTTCAGCTTTATTTTTTATCTATGTATTACTTTTCTTTGGGCTCCACTGTAGTTGTTGTCAGACATTTGGGAGTTTATTCTAGAGTTGTAAAGGCTGTGTTGCCTTAATTTCCTTTACTCAGACTTACTGTATTTTGAGACTTGTAAGAACTCCAGTTTATTTCATTTCAGACTTTGACTATGTACTATAGTTTATTTCGTTGATGAGATGTATTGTGTTCTACCATTTCATCCAGTATTGTTGATTCACTTTTTACTTGCTTTGTACCTACACCTGATGTTGACTCCACTAGAGAGATAGTGATTGTGATGGTGAAACGTGTTACTGCACGGTGTGGTGCATGGCAGGTTTGACATCCATGGTTTCACCTCGGACTGCAGCCGTGTGTGAACCCAGGGGCGTCACAGTTGGTATCAGAGCTCTAGTTCCAGTATCCTTAGGATCATCCTGTGTCGAGTCGTGGAGCTAGGATAGAGTTTCCTAGGATTCATGTATAAAGTCCGAGAGGATTTCCTAGTATGAGTGAGGACGATGTATGCGTATATCTTAAAATTGAGGATATTTTTTTTATGATAACTATTTTGCATAAATTCAAAGTATTAGTGTGAATACTATATGTTGTGAAAAATTGTATTATGATACGCTATTTATAAAAGTCTAGTTTGACTTATGGACTTTTGTTTTTCTTATCATCAGAAGAGAGATGGCGGGACGAGGTAGACCCCGTACCAGGAGAGCTAGCCAGGCAGAGTCACAGCAGACTCCTCCTGATCAGCAGCCCGCTCAGTCCGAGCCCCAGCAGGTTCCACCCGAGCCGTAGCAGGCTCCTCAGTATCTCGTGGACCTTATGGCCCCTCTTATTGCTCGGATGACAGCTATCGAGGAGATGGTGATGACTCACATAGCACCACGGACACCACCACCACCAGTAGCTCAGCAGCCGGGGATACCAGCCGTCCCGATCAGAGAGAGAGACCCAGAGGTAGCACCTGCAGTTATTCCACTGGCAGTACCTGACAGAGCCACAGAGCAGGAGACTTGGCTTCGCATGGTGGAGAGGTATCAGAAGATGAGGGCACCGGAGTTTCAGGGGTCATCAGACCCTCTAGCTGCCCATAAGTGGAAGGAGGATGTGAGCAACATCCTAGATATACTCAGTGTGGACCCGGTGCAGAAGCAGAGATTGGCATCTTATAGCTTGAAGGGAGATGCCGGGAGATGGTACCGGCTACAGTTTACCCCAGAGCAGAGGATGACCCTCACATGGGAGGACTTCATTTACTTCTTTGATGGACAGTATGTTTCTTCGGCAGCACGGACTGGGAAGGAGCTCGAGTTATCCCGGTTGACTCAGGGAGACATGACCGCGGCAGAGTTTGAGAGCAGGTTCATGGAGCTATTGCATTTCACGGGCATGTGGCAGACCGGAGAGCGTCAAGCTCAGATGTTTTTGACTGGGCTTCGCCCAAATCTCCGACGATACCTCGTGTCGAGGAGATTCTATTCAGTTAGGGAGGTAGCTGAGGCTGCCACTTCCCAGGAGATCGAGACCTCTATGTTCCAGAAGGACAAGGAGGGGAAGACCAAGACAGGGCAGAGTAGTGATAAGGGCAAGAACAAGAGAGGCTTTTCTGGACACCAGCAGCAGCATCAGGGCCCTCATAAGAAGGGACCCCAGCAGGATCAGCGAGCGCACCAGCAGCGCAAGTTCCAGGGTTCTTGTTTCAACTGCCACAAATTCGGGCACAAGGCTTCAGAGTGTCGTAGTGCACCAGCAGGAGCTCAGCAGGGCAAGGGCCCGAACCAGCCGCAGCAGCGATAGCAGGGCAGAGGACAGGGTCAGCCGAACAGACTTGAGGCCCCACCAACGACGCAGAGGGCAGAGGGGCAGGTTCGAGCAGTTCAGGAGGCTCCCCAGGGGCAGATTGTTCCATACTCTCCAGCATTAGCAGTAGAGCAGACTTCAGCTCCAGGCAGAGTTTATGCAGTGGTCCCTCGTGATCACGGTGCTAGCGGAGCAGTTGTGGAGGGTACGTTCCTTGTGAATTCCTTTCCCGCCCGTATTCTATTTGATTCGGGAGCTTCGCATTCTTTTATCTCGCATGCATTCATGGCTAGACTCCAGCTGGTAGCTCAGCCACTAGACACCCCTTTGTCAGTTTCCACCCCTTTAGGTGAGGTATCGCTTCTGGAGAGCGTGTGTAGGAGGTGTACCGTCAGTTTAGACGAGTCGGAGTTCATAGTTGATCTGATAGTATTGCATATGTCCGAGTTTGATGTTATTCTTGGTATGGATTGGTTGTCGTCCTACCATATTAGTATTGACTGCTTTGCGAAGACAGTCAAGTTGCGAGCGTTCGATGGGTCCGAGATGATTGTAGCTACCTCTCAGGGCAACCGATTTGCGGAGTCGTTTCTGGCGTACATCGAGGAGGTGCTGCGACGGGATCAGGGAGCCGAGTTATTGGAGACTAGAGTTGTCTCAAATTTTCAGGATGTCTTTCAGGACATACCTGGGTTACCTCCTGTGAGAGAGGTTGAGTTCTGCATCGAGTTGTAGCCTGGCACAGCCCCTATATCCCGCGCACCCTATCGCATGGCACCAGCTGAGATGAGAGAGCTGCAGACCCAGTTGGACGAGTTGTTAGCTCAGGGTTTTATTCGCCGGAGTCATTCTCCGTGGGGAGCACCGGTCCTCTTCGTGAAGAAGAAGGACGGTAGTATGAGATTATGCATAGATTATAGAGAGTTGAACAAGGTCACAATCCGGACTAGGTACCCACTACCTAGGATTGATGGCTTGTTTGACCAGCTGCAGGGAGCGCAGTATTTCTCGAAGATTGATCTTCGTTCTGGCTATCATCAGTTACGGGTTCGGGAGATGGATATTCCCAAGACCGCTTTTCTTACTCGATATGGATCCTTCGAGTTCTTGGTCATGCCATTTGGATTGACCAATGCACCCGCAGTATTCATGGATTTGATGAACCGGGTTTTCCGTCCCTTTTTAGATCAGTTTGTGATCGTCTTCATCGACGATATTCTTATCTACTCGAGATCGGAGGCAGAGCACGAGGAGCATCTACGGATAGCGTTGAGGACCCTCCAGGAGCATCAGCTGTATGCTAAGTTCAGCAAGTGCGAATTTTGGCTTTCAGAAGTCAGATTTCTTGGCCACGTCATCAGCAGAGAGGGCATAGCAGTGGACCCGGCTAAGGTCACGGCAGTTCTTGATTGGGAGCCACCGAAGACGGTGTCAGAGATTCGCAGCTTTCTGGGTTTAGCTGGATATTACAGGAAGTTCATTCAGGACTTCTCGAAGATTGCGACGCCGATTACGCACCTTACGAAGAAGGGTGTACAGTTCATATGGAGCCTGGAGTGCCAGAAGGCCTTTGATATCTTAAAGGCTAAGTTGACTACCGCGCCGGTTCTGATTATTCCGAGCAGCGACAGGACATTCGTGGTGTACACGGATGCATCATTGGCAGGCCTAGGAGGCGTATTGATGCAGACTCAGAGGGTGGTAGCCTATATCTCACGGCAGTTGAGGGTGCATGAGCAGAACTATCCCACTCATGACTTGGAGTTAGCAGCAGTGGTGTTTGCACTGAAGTCATGGAGGCACTATTTGTATGGAGTGCAGTTCGAGCTATTCATAGACCATCAGAGTCTGAAGTATCTCTTTTCTCAGAAGGAACTCAATCAGAGGCAGAGGAGGTGGATTGAGTTTATCAAGGACTATGAATTTGCGATTCAGTATCATCCAGGGAAGGCGAATGTCGTAGCAGATGCTTTGAGTAGAAAGCGTCGGCATCGGATTGCGGCTTTGAGGTGTTCATTGCATAGAGATCTTATCACTCTTAGCCAGTTTGATTTTCGACCCGAGATTGGAGGAACCAGTGCATTCTTAGGAGCTATGTCAGTGCAGCCATCTTGGAGTGACAGAGTTGTCAGAGCACAGTTGGAGGACTCTTGGATTCAAACCCGTAAGGGGGAGATTTCCAAAGAGCCTAAGGCTGATTGGACCGTTGGAGCAGATGGAAGCCTACGGATGAAGGGTAGGTTGGTCATGCCAGCTAATTCAGAGCTGAAGAGGGAGTTGTTTGATGAGGCACATCGTACTCGGTACACAGTACATCCAGGGACTACCAAGATGTACAAGGACCTGAAGAGACGTTTCTGGTGGAGTGGTATGCGGAGAGAGATTGCAGACTATGTGGCTAGATGTTTTACCTGTCAGCAGGTGAAGGCAGAGCATCAGAGACCCGCAGGGACCCTTCAGCCTTTGCCTATTCCGGAGTGGAAGTGAGCAGATATTTCCATGGATTTTATCGTGGGGTTGCCGAAGTCGAAGAAGGGGAATGATTCAGTTTGGGTGATAGTAGACCGGTTGACGAAGTCAGCACATTTTATTCCAGTGAGGACCACCTATACAGCCGAGACCTATACGAGGATCTTCATTCGGGAGATAGTTCGACTTCACGGAGTACCAGACACGATTGTGTCGGATCGAGGATCAGTTTTTACTTCACACTTTTGGAGGAGTTTCCAGGACTCATTTGGCAGCAAGCTATCTTATAGCAGTGTATTCCACCCACAGACGGATGGTCAGACAGAGAGGGTGAATCAGGTGTTGGAGGACATGTTGCGGGCATGCGGCATTGACTTCCAAGGCAGTTGGGAGGATCATATTCCACTGGTAGAGTTCGCTTATAACAATAGTTATCAAGCGACGATCGGTATGGCCCCGTATGAAGCACTATACGGGAGACCTTGTAGATCACCGATATGTTGGGCCGAGCCGGAGGACAGCTTGATGCTTGGGCCAGAGTTAGTAAGGCAGACTACTGAGAAGGTAGCCTTGATCAGGGAGCGGATTCTAGCCGCTCAGAGTCGGCAGAAGAGCTATGCAGATAAGAGACGAAGACCCCTCGAGTTTCAGATTGGGGATTTGGTTATGCTGAAGGTGTCGCCTATGAAAGGCGTGCAGCGATTCGGGAGGCGAGGGAACCTTGCACCGAGGTATATTGGACCATTTTAGATTTTGGAGCGCATTGGAGCTGTGTCATACAGACTAGATCTTCCAGCTTCTATGTCTAGTATACACAATGTATTCCACATTTCTATGCTCAAGAAGCACTTGCATGACGAGGAGCAGCAGCGAGTGTTGGATGCACCGGAGATTGAGCTTCGGGATGATTTGACTACTATAGAGATCCCGGTATCTATTCTTGCTAGAGAAGACAAGAGACTCAGAAACAAGGTGATTCCATTGGTGAAGGTTCGGTGGAACCGAAGTGGAGTGGAGGAAGCTTCTTGGGAGCGCGAGGAGGACATGCGACGCGACTACCCACACTTATTTGAGCAGGTAAAATAACTAAAGTATTTATGACGTGAATTCCTACTTATATATTTATATGAATACCTTGACACCTATACTTAACGCTAGAATGATGGTATTTTTATCTAATCCCTAATCTTGCGGAACACATGGTATATGCATGGGGGGTTCCTTGTTTGGATTTTTCGCCCGACGTACTAGTTCCGTTAGGTTAGGGGTCGAATAAGAATATTACCATTGTAGATCGTTAAGTGTAAATGTCACTATATGCTTATTTTAGTGATTGATATGTGTGAATGAGTATGTGTGCGGGTTGGATTAGACCCTTGTTGTGCTTTTCAAGCATCATTGCGAGTTAGATATGATTCCTGAATTTCGAGGACGAAATTCTTTTAAGGGGGGAAGAATGTAAGACCCCGTTGATTTTGACAACTTACAAGTGTGAATATGAGTGAATAAAGATATTTAATATATATTATAAATATCTGTGTTGCATGGTCATGCATGGAAAATGATATTTGAGCTTATGAGCATGTGTATATGCCTCAGGTATGAGGATGAGTTGCAAGTTTGCAAATCGTGTGCAAAAGAAATCGTAGTATGCAGATTTTTGTTCATGAGTCGACTCATAACATGTCATGAGTCGACTGATCAGGTTGAGTCGACTTGTGCCTGTCATAAGTCGACTCATGATATCGAGTCCTGTTCTTATTTTCTTTCTGCTGAGTCGACTCATAATTTGCGAGTCGACCCATGAGTCATGAGTCGACTCATGACATATCATGAGTCGACTCATCGA
>BQKN01056464.1:0-10547 GCA_022839385.1 Asparagus kiusianus
GGGGTGTCTTGGCCTCCTTTTACGACGAAACACCTTTTTGGGGGTGTCTTGGCCTCCTTTTACGACGAAACGCCTTTTATGGCGAAACGCCTTTTTGGGGCAGCCCCTAGGGCCTCCTTGGTGGCCTATAAATAGACCCCTTGGGTCTCCATTCTCTTGGCCTTGGTTTTGGGAGAGAAATTTCAGATCTTGAGCTTTAGCCCTTGAGATCTGAAATTTTAGAGAGGAGCGGCGAAGCCCTACCGGAGCGAGGAGTCAGAATTCTCAAAAGAGCGGCGAAGCCCTACCGAATCGAGGAGTGAGAGTTCTTCATCAAATTTCTTCATTCCCCCCTTTCTTTTCCTTGGTGTTACCCTTCGCAGGTGACACTAAGAAGAGCTAGTGTCTCGTTTTAGCCGAGATATAAGCTTTAAACTTCTGAGATCTCACGCGGATCGACGAAGTTCTGTTTCCATATCCCTTCGCGGATAGACGAAACTCTGCCGGATTTTTCGGAAAGGATCTTGAAGAGTCGGCGGTCCACGGATATCAACATCCCCGTCACAGGCCAACAACCCACGCAAGCGAGACCGAACCAAACCGGGATCTCGTGTTTATTTTCGTTAAAGTTGTAATATCATTTGTTTTCATTTTATTCTGTTGTAACGATTGAAGTTGTAACAGATCTCAAAAAAGAGCAATGAAAACAGCAACTTTTCCCGAAAACAAGCTGGCAACCACAGTGGGAGCCAACGATCTCGCCGCCGAGATTGTCGTGACGCAACCGGCCTTCAAGATCCGGGTGAATGAAGAGGTCGAATACGAGTTCGACCAGCAGAAGTTTGAAGAGTACCTCTCTTCCTCCTCCTCCAGATCCGCCTCTCCACATAGGCGCGGGAAGACTCCATCTCCCCGAAGGGCTCGCGGGATCTCCAGCTCCAATATCCAAGATCCCGTCGCTGTTGCTACACCCGCATCACGCAACGTCCCCGTGTCGTTCAGCGTGGTCGGTGTTGCAAATCCGGCTCTCCCATCAACCTCAAAGGCGATGGAAGATGCAACTTCAGTTCTGTCCAAGAGGGCCCGCCAAAGACGGCGTCAACGCCTTGCTCTACAACAAGCCAAAGCCGCTGAATCAACGGACGGGATCCACTACAACGAGGATCTAAAGTCCAGGTACCGCCAGGAGCAACAACGGCAAACCACCAACTCCTCCTCCGAAACTGAAGCGAACAAGTGGATTCGCGTGAAGAGGAATCGCTCCACCCTTGAGGAGCAAATCAAGAAGAGGCGGGCATTGCTCACACAAGCCCGACTTCTCCTAAAGAAGGCGGAGGAGATGCAGAAAGAAGAGGCGGCCACAAAGCCGTCTACAAGCAAGTGGGTGTGGTTGCCAAAGCCAAAACCAGCGCCTCAAACACAAGGGGGTGGAGTTGCTGCCCAAGATTCTTCAAAACCAAATCCGGTGCCTTTAACGGAGCCAGGTAACAAAGGGGATCATTCAAAACCCAGGGTTCCTTTGAAGGGTCGCCTCGGTCCCTTACCGGTGAATCGAGGTAGAGTACCCATCAAGGAAAGACTGGGACCATTGAAAGGTTCCCAAGTTGCAAATCAAACTGGGGGTCGAATCAATCCGCCCAGGAAAGATGATAAAGGGAAAGCCCCTATCACTGACCGCATTGAGTTGCGGGTCGAAGCACAAGAGCCCGTTCAGTTTCTACGCTCACAAAAGCGTAAAATTGAACGGGCCACTTTTAAAAAAGCTAACAAAGCATCCCATTCCCAAAGGGAAGCACACTCATCTGAGGATGATAGTGTTATACCGGGGAACACATGCCAACACTCTATAGGTTGCTCCAGTTATCCAACTGATGAGTTGTACTATAAAGCTGGGGGTATGGAAAAATTTTGTAAGAAATATGTACAGGATATGGAGTCTCACTGCCCGTGCGCCAATATCATCAAAGCGGTGCTGTCGGGATGCTGCTGTGCCCAAACCCCAAAGAGAGTTTCGGTGTTCGAGAGAATTTCCACACCGAGGCGTTCCCACAAGAAGAAGTTCGTCCGCCAAGAAGACGAATATCTAAGGGTGTCGGCTAATATGACCGGCAGAGTGAGATCAACGCAACCCTTCAACCTGGATCAGCTCGCCGAGGTATCCCGATGCATGACGCGGTTGCGGTCGGGAACTATCAGCCGGAAGGATTACCGAAGGGTACCAAAGGGGCTTTCTCTAGAAGAAGAGGCGTCGGATACTGATTCAGACTCTTGCTCGGCCGTAGCGTCTGATAACACAGCTTCTAGCTCGGGGCAACCTTATGCATCGCTTACGATCAGCGCCGAACAAGTAACTAAGATACTTGAAGAGGCCCTGGCTAAGCAGAAAGAGGCCTTCAAAATCGAAATGGAAGCGGCCATGCTACGGATGAGGGAAGAGCACGACCAACAAATTTGCGCTCTATCTAATCAGCTCGGTGAATCCAGCCGTCGTAACCGTGCTAACCAAGCAGGTAGCGATTCGGATGTGGATGAACCTCTCAATGCCGAGAACCCTCCGGTTAACCAAAACGCTGGGGTTGGTAATACAGGGGGTGGCCCCGTTATCCCACCTTCAATCTGTCCAAGCTCCAGTACGAGCGAGGATGAGAAAATGAAAGATCTCGAGAGCAAAATTAACGCATTAATGTCTGCTCGAGAGGTAAAGAAGACCGGAATTCCTTGTCCTTACCCAAAAGAGTGGGACTCGATTCCGTATCCGGCGAAGTTCAATCTGATCAACTTCACGCCGTTCGACGGAAGGGGCTCGCCCACTCAACATTTGATCTACTTCAAGTCCCACTTGGGCATGATCTCCGGCAATGAACCCTTGATGGTTCGGTCATTCGTCGGCACTCTTCGCGGAGCTGCCTTCGATTGGTATCGCCGTCTTAAATTTGGAAGCATCAACAGTTGGGAGGACTTGGAGAGCATGTTCCTCACTCATTTCTTTGATGACGACGACGAGATATCCATCAGGACACTCTTCGATGAGAAACAAAAGAACGGAGAGTCGGTGGATACCTTCATCAAACGCTTCCGCAACAAGGCAATGAACTGTAAGGATCCCATCACGGAGGAGTTCATCTTGCAGACTTGTCATAACAACTTATCCATTAACATCTTGGATGTTATGGGAATAGAGCCGTCCGACACTTGGAAGGATTTGAAGGCCCGAGGAGAGCAAGCCGAGCAATTCCTCAAAAGGAAGAAGGCCGAGAGGAGCCAACCGATGGCTAATTCTCCAAACTCGAACTTCGCCTCTCGTGATGGGGGTGAAGCACCTGCAGCGGTTGCTAATCAGACATCGCAACAGCAAACCCGGAGGCAACAAAAGACTTCGGATCAGAGGCCTCAAAAAGAGTATTCCTTCAAGGACGAAGATGTTCCAGCCATCTTCAAATCCCTCCTTGACAATAACAAGATCAAGCTCCCACCGATTGTGAATCAGGAGGAAGCTGACGATATTGCGGACACGAAGTACTGCGCATACCACAGGAGGATCCATCACCCAACCAAGGCGTGCTTTACACTCAAGGATAGCATCCAAACCTTGGTTGAAGCCGGCGTCATAACGCTAGGGTAAGCCAGTCAAGAACGGCACAACTCCAGTGGGTGCAAGAGTATAAACTGTATCCCCAAACTCCAGTGGGTGCACGAGTATAAACTGTATCCCCAAACTCCGACCGGTATAAGAGGTTAAACTGCTCCCTGATACTCCAATAGGTTTATGAGTCTAAACTATTTCCTCCCTTCCACGGGAAGTTCCTAGAAGAATGCCATGCGTGGTATTCTTAAGGATAACCCGATCGTGCATCTAATTCAATGATACACCCAGTTTTACAAAGAAAAGCTGGGGTGGATAATTCATCATTTACCACAATCAAAATCCCCTCTCGATTTCTCCAATGAACGAGAGGTCCACTTTCAAATCGAGTAACCAAACCTTACGACAGTTAGGGTTATCCGAGTCTTTTCGATTCTCGGAGTGGAGATCCCACTCCTAGTTTCATCCTTTGGATCCTGGGGGTGGAGATCCCACCTCGAGTTTCCTTTCCAACTGAAGATAGAATATAAAATTCTTCCTCTTCAGCAATGGAAGATAGAATATAAAATTCTTCCTCTCCCATTGAGCCTCCTTTCCAATTGAAGATAGAATATAAAATTCTTCCTCTTCAATGCTGGGAGATAGAATATAAAATTCTTCCTCTCCCGTTGTTCCCCTGTCTTTGCTTTCAGAAAAGACAGAGACGAAGTCAACGCCTAACACGCGTTGCCGGGTAGACTTTCCCGTAAGAAAGATGAAGTCTATGTATTTAAAAGCATATCACCATTTTCCCCTGTCTTTGCTTTTAGAAAAGACAGATATGAAGTCAACGCTTAACACGCGTTGCCGGGTAGTCTTTCCCGTGAGAAAGACGAAGTCTATGTATTCAACATCATAGCACTAAGTCTAAGAGAAGCAATTTTCTTAGCGCAACGTTACATGCGGAACGGATTTAAACAATCCGCATGCTAGCCCGATTCAAACGGTAATCGGTAAAGGCAAGTCAAACCCGTTGAGGGCTGGGGGTTTGCCAAAAACCCTAAAAGTCTACGCCTAACACGCGTTGCTGGTTTAAAATCTTTCACCGATTGAAAAAAGTTACCAGGGTCTAAACCTGGGGAATTTTATCCCGAAGCCTAAGGAGGGATAAGTCAACGCCTAACACGCGTTGCCGGTTTAAAATCTTTCGCCGATTAAAAAAAGTTACCAGGGTCTAAACCTGGGGAATTTTATCCCGAAGCCTAAGAAAGGATAAGTCATCGCCTAATACGCGGTGCGGGGGGCCCTTTTCCCTATAAGAAATGGTGAAGTTTATGAATTCAAAGTCATAGCATTGAGGGCTGGGGGTGTACCAAAACATCCTTTGAAAGAAGCAAATACGGAGTCTATAGTAGTAGATTAAGCCGAAAGCATACAACAATAAGTTCGTTAGCCCGAAGGCAACTGACGGCTAAGAACATGGGACTCCAAACTAGAGAGCCTGTCCATGTAGCTCTGCTCGAGTTCTGCCTGCAGGCTAGCTCGGACAGAATCTTCGGAACCGCTCAAGACCTCCGCGGCTTCACTTTGCAGCTTCATCAATCCCTCCTGCGTCGATCCCAGCTTATCAAGCGTCCACTCACGGGAACGCTCTAATGCAGCTAGGTCCTCGGCGATAAGAGCAGCAGACTCCTCGGCACGCCTCAAAGCATCCTTCAACTTAGCTATCTCTTCATGGCTGGAATCCAAGGAGCTGAGTAACTCGGCTTTACCGGCATCCTTCCTCGCTAGTGAAGCCATCAGCTGAGCCACGGAATGCTCACGTGACCGAAGCTCGCTGCCAATGGAAGATCTCAAGTCACGCCACTGCGTCAGCCTGTTCTCCATCTGAGAGGATACAAAGGAGGAAGCTCCACCAGCCTTCAAATCCCTCAACTCCCGAATCTCTGACTCCAGAACAGCAAACTCAACAATGAAGGAATCGGCCAATTCGGGATGTCCCTCTTCTCTCATCATCATCATGTGACGAGAAAAGGAACGCCTGAACTGGTCGAAATAGCATTCTTTGTAAAGGAGCTTCTCGATCATGCCGTTATAAAAAGCGGTGAAGAGGCCAAGGTCCATACGGAAAACATCTCTGTCTGGATCGGTATCGACCAAAAGGACACGGACACGCTCATGCAGAGAAGAGCGAGATCCTGCAAGCGGTGATATAAAAAGTTAAGGGACTATACAAGAAAATCAGAAAACCCGAAGGAGAAATTCGAGGTATACCTATACCGGCAGAAGTCCCTTCGGGTTGAGATTCGACAGAATCCGAAGTAACGACAGGAGTGGTCATGGGGGGTGTATCAACCCTCGTGGGCAAATCAGTCGTACTACTCGGTGGAGGTGGGAAAACGCCCGAAGCTGTAGTAGCACCAGGCACATCGCTTGGTCCTATAGTTACACTTCTTTATTAGCCAAAATGGAAATTTAGGCAAGTAAAGAAAAGTGGGATCGGATATGTACCTGCGAATGAATCACTCCCAAAGAGTGGTCTCGCAGTCCCCCCAGAAGTCTGTTCGGCCAACATATCGGCTAGCAATCCGGAGTCAGGCTTTGAGAAAACTGGTGCAGGGACATATTCCTGCTCTTCGAAATTTACATCATGGAAGACTCCGTCCCCAACTGGCTTTTTCGTCACGGCACCCGCAGCAGGGACGGAAGAATATGAACTGGTGGGCTCAGCACCATCTACTGGCTCAAGGTCAATGTTTAAGTCAATGCCTAGGGAGCCATCATGAAGAGCATCGCACATTTCTTGCATGAAGCAATCCATATGGTCGGATTCGGGGAATACTGGACCCGGTGGAAGCTCACCCTCTTCAAAAATCCCTGGGACATAAAACATGATCATGAATCCCAAAGATAAAGCACCTTGAAGTGATAAAAGCAAGTCCAAGAAGATGTTACCTTCCTCGCCATCGGCAATGTCTCCTAAGTCCGCTCCGCAAGGACGCTGGTCAACAGGTGGTTTGTGAACAGTCTTCTTCCTCTTCGAAGTACCAGCCCTCCTGGAACCAACAGGTCGGTCATGCACGGATTCGCCACACGTAGGAGCTCGGTCGTCAGATCTCGAGCTCGTATAACGGGAAGTAAGTGGCTCATGATCGCCAGTGGTTCTACCTGAAATGATAACGCTCATGAACAAAATAGTTCGTTGATACCAATTGGAGTTAGGAAGGAAAATTAAAGGATGTGACAAACCTGCACCAAGTTCTGCTTGGTCGGTGTCTATATCCGTATGCTCCCCCTCAGGAGTCTCGACCTCGTCATCCACAGGGAGGGATCCTGCCTCATCTCTGCTGGAAAGAGAGGATTTGCCACGTCTCTTCCTCTGCTTCTGAGCGACCTCAGCCTTACGAGCAGCCATCATGGCAGCCTGCACTGAGTGATCGGTCTCTAACTCTGAAAGGCTCTTCACGCCTATGAATTCATAGGCAGAGAGGAACCACTTGCAGCTGAGGAAAGTGATCATCGGCTTACGCCTATAAGAGGGAAGAGCAAAGCGGGCCCCGGTGCAGCCCACCATAGTCCACAACCATGCTCGCACACCGTCAACAAGTCCTCCCTCAACCCTCAAACCGCGGCTGGGGTTCCCAACGTATAGCTGGTCATAGCCGAACTGACGTGCAAAACGGCAGGGGAGGTAAGGCTCTATATGGCATCGGTTCTTCACCCGGAAGACAAGATATCCGACACGGATGTTTACCAACCAACGGAAACAACCTATGTCAAGAATGGTGCGGTCACTCCTGGGTTTCTCCTCATCAATCAACACGTCGCCATATCGACCCGAAAACTGAGGGAAGCACTTAAAGAACTCCCAGCCCTTGCGAACTTGAAATGCCTGCTGGACGTCATCGAACTTCTTCGCAAGCCATCGGCTTTTCTCCAACAGCTGCATGTATGGGACGGGGACATCAACAACGCTGGGCGCCGACATCAAGCCCGGACGATGAAGAACGAGCCACGCCATCAGATATGCGTAGGGAAGCTCGACCTTAGGACAGATAAGCTCGGTAGATGGCTCGGGACCCACCTGAGTAAAGCTACTGACCACGCTCCTAAGCCCGCAATGGATGCTGGCAACCATCGCTGGGAGCAAAGAAAGTTCCCTTCCGTAAGCCAGCTGAACCGCGGGAAAAAGCACCTCAAGAGGTAAGGCATCCGAAGATTGGTGAGGAACAACGCATTTCTTCAACCAGAGGGCAAGATAGCCTGCCAACAGAGACCGAGGCTCGATGGACTTCTGCGCACGGCGGAGGAAAGAGCGAAATTTGGTCCCTGCAGGGAAAGCTCCCTCAGCGCTGGCGATGGTATAAGATTGAGCCCCACTCTTCTCCACCAACTCGTTAATAGCGGTGACGGTCAAGACGTCTAGCTCACAAACGGGTACGCTGGAATCACCCTCCAAGTGCTGGAACAGATAAGTGGCAAACTGCTTTAAACTGACTTTCCTCTTCGTCTTCGCGGGAGGAGAAATCTGGGTCAAGGAAGTGTGATAGTGACAGGTAAGGTCCCAGAGAGTGTCATACATATCGAGATCATCTTGCTTCAACCGCCACAACTGCTGGTTCGAAGGAAAATACTCCTGATAAGGGTAATCTCCCATCGGAAGACCGGAAACCTGATGCATCTCATGGAGGGCCAATCCCAACTCTCCGTCACTAGTCAAGAAGGTGTTGCTGTCAGGTATATACATCTCCAACAACGCCAAGAAATGGCGACAGCTAACTGGGAGACCATACATAGTAGCTCATATAGGTACATACAAGCCACTATTCTTCAGATCCTTCTCCCAACGGCCCAAGACATAACCGGTCATGCGGGGCCACCATCCCTTGGGTAATGAAGAAGCCCAACCATAGCACCGGTACTCCGGGTGAGGCAGCCTTCTCCCGAGGAGAGCCAAACGGTTCCTCACGGTAGGAGCAGCTGCGAACACCTCGCCTGGGGGTGCAGCGTCAAGGCCCATGATCCCGGGTCGAAGGCCACGAACAGGATGATATCCGCCAGAACCAGGGGTCTTTCCATGAGAAACATACCCGCACTGAACCCAAACAGCATCATCAGTGAGGTGCCAAGACATCCGTCTCTCCACACCCTGTCCCTCCAGGTGAGTAAAAGAACAGTGACGAGGGATGGAAGGAATGTATAAAAGAGCACTCTCCTCAAGAGTTAGCCAATGCTCCTCGGCGAGAGTCAGTGTGTCAGGATCCTCCACATGATCCCCGAACAGGAAATCCGGCTTCTTCAAAGCCTGGGTGGACGAAGCATCCGCGGTAAGAGGAGCATCGGTGATGAGTTGGCGTAAGCAGTGACGCCCCCCATCCCGTATCAAGCGACAGGATTCGTCTGAACGATCCCTGTCGAACTGCGGGAGCGGATCAATCGCCCGCCTAACAGAAGCCGAAGAGAAAACCTCACGGCTGCAACCGGTGTTCGCATGAGCAGGAAAGCTACCACCGGGAAAATCGACTGCAACAAAGCAAAGGGTCAGAATATCTATCTCATAAAGGCAAAATGAGATTGTTCACGGGATAATTGGTGAAGACGATTTCGAGTGCCCTACACCGGGAGGACGGTATACGCCATCACGTGAATCGCGTGATAACATACACCGACCTATAAGGTGTAAGGCAACACGAGATCGCCCCAATGTACCCGAAGACTTGAATTGGCTAAGCAAAACAAGTCTGAAACCTTAACCCCCGCGGGAGGGGTGTCGGTTCTTCCGTCATGACCCGCGAGAGGTCAATCCGGGATACAAAAAAGTATAAAATTCTCACCCCCGAAGAAAGAAGTCACTGGGGACGATGTCGTAGGAGCCTCCTCCTCGCTATGCTGTGGGCGAGAGTGACTCCCGGAAGGTCGAGATCGACGGGGAGACATCGCGAACCTGCAACAAAAGGAGGCACATCAGGTACAATATACATACACGAAATATTAAAGAAAAAAAGGGGAAATTAAGCACTTGGACTTGAAATCCTATAAACAAATAGGATTTTGTAGTTAAAGTCTAATTAAACCTACGAATTTCGTGCACGCGGGACGATAATCGTCGTTTCGCGGTAAATTTTGGTGAAATACCCAAAATACCCCCCCTGCTCAAGGCCAAATTCAGGTCAAGGACACGTGCGATTCGGGTCATGGTCATCATAATTGATCATCTAATATCCCGGTACCATATAATTTTGGTCAAATGTTGCAAATAAGCCCTTTTGCAAAATTTGGTCAATTTTACATAAAAGCCCCTCATCAAACTTTTGGTTTAACCCCCACATGCATTTACAAAAAATTCGATCAAGGGTTTGGGGTTTAAAACTTTGTGGATTTCAGACCCAAATTCGTGGCCTTTTGCAAATAAGCCCCTCTAAAATTCTATGGGCTGTTTTGCAAATAACCCCCTCAAACAAGTCTCTAACCCTTTTGCATAATAAACCCCCACAATTTCTTCATCAAAGGGGCATGAATCAAAACCCCAAAATTTCAGTCCCATCATTGCATAAAAACCCCACGAATTTTGCAAATAAGCCCCTATAGTTTCGGCCCTTGCATAAAACCCCCCGAGAACATATTGCATACATAATCCCTTATCTATTGCAAGCATAAAGGTACGATCTTTGCAAGAAAATAAGGAGATTGTGAAGAGAAACTTACCAAATCAAAGGGGCTTTCCTTCGAGCTCGGAAATGGAGGCCAAAACCCTCGTTTGAAAGAAGAGAAAATTTCGGCAAATGGGTACCCGCCAAAAACCCAAAATTTCGTGAGGGATTGATGGGTTCTCAAGAGTAAATCAATGGAGGAACTTGAGAAGGGGAAGAAGAAGATGGAAACTGAAAATACAAGAGGGAACTCGGTTTTGGGGGGGGGGAGTTTTTCTCTCTTGAATTTCAAATTTTAAAAGGGGGGGGGACCATAAGAACAAAACAAATGGAAGGAAGATGAAAAAACCAAGGGG
>BQKN01056465.1:0-26333 GCA_022839385.1 Asparagus kiusianus
TGTTTCCGGTTCTTCGTCGTTCGGATTTGATTCGGTTTCTGGAATCGACTCATTGACTTGATTCCAAATATGGCAGTTAATCCGTTTCTGAGTTCGAGTCCGGGATTGACCCTAATTCGATCGTTATATCACCGAGTTCGCTCTTGTTTAGATGACTCGGTGATTCCCCGAAACGTTGGTTTGATCCTGCACGTGAACGCATTCCGTTGTTTGCGTGCCTTGTCGCCTCGTCGTTCGATCGTCCGTTGATTTGTCGAATCACCGTGCCGAGCTAAGCTAAGGGGCCTATAGGCAATTTTACACGCCTACAGATACCCCCTCCAAAATGTTCCAGCCTCATTCTTTTATAGAGGAGTATGGAATATTTTGGATATGATTGTCCCTACCCTTTGTCGGTGTAAGGGGACCTGGAACGACTTTCGTTCTGTATTCCTTCGCTCCTTCAGGCTATTCGGTGCTTTGTCGAATGCTTGTAAGGACTCCGGTGCTGCATTTATTGTCTGACCGTCGTCGGAATTTGAACTTGAAGTCGATTCCTGATTTTCCAATTTTTAACTTTTGTCGGTTGGTTCAATGTGCAACTTTCGTTCGATTGTCGGCGTTGAGTCTTCATTTGCGACGCGTTGTCCGGCGTCGTGTTATTGAGTTATCCTTAAGAATATTTTTAGAAAAATATTCTCCAGGAACTTCTCAATAAAAATAGGGAATAGTTTATACTCGTATACCTCATTGGAGTATTTCCGTGCTCGAAATAAGCTGAACCGGCTTGAAAATGAGCCAAAAAAGGCAGTAATTTGGCTCAAAAAATTTCTTCCGTTCCTTCCGAATGCGCGGGAGAGACAGGAATAAACCAAGGATGGGACCCTCAGTTGTTTTGAAGTCGTTTTGACGCTTGATTCAACCCTATTTGGACTGATTTGGACTGGTCCGGTTCGGTTCAACTTGGTCCGGTCCGGTTCAACTTGGTTCACCTTATAAATAGGGGTCTATTTTCTTTCTTTTTCTCTTTTTTCTTCTCCTCTCTAAGGCCGGCCACCTTTCCCCATCTTTTTGGATTTTTCTCTTCCCTCGAGCATCCGTTCTCCCTCAAACCTGGATAGTTGTCCTAGATCTAGGGTTCCTTTGGATCTTGAACTGAAAAATCCCTCGAAAAACCATTTTTTAGAATTCCTCTCAGATCCCTCGAGCACGTGGTGAAAGTTTCCTAAAAGGTCTCATCATCGTTGGATCCCGAGCCTTTCTTCAGGTAAATCCTCCACAATTTTGATCTTTTTCATGCTCAATTTAATTTATGCATTTGTGGGATCATATGTGAGGGTTGAGGGTGTGATTTGACGCCTCGAGCTTCTCTTTCAGGGGGTAGATCTGATAAAAAAGTGATTTTTTTTAGATCTGACCTCTTTTAACTTATTTTGCAGCTTGTCATGTCGCGTGCTTCGAGAGGTCGTTCCCCTGCTATGTCGGCTGATGGCACGCCTCCCTCCTATGCTGGTGAGCTATTTTTGGCAGTATTTGGAAATTTACAAATTAGTCCCTATTTTCTTGTAAATTTACAAATTGATCCTTTTTTACCCCACGTTGTTCTCCTTGGCGAGGCAATCGGGAAGAGCCTTGATTCTCGTTGGTGAGGATCGACGCTTTCGGCATGTTTGGGCATTTTGCAAATTAACCCCTCTTTTCTTGAAAATTTGCAAATTGGTCCATTTTTACCCCCACGTTGTTCTCCTTGGCGAGGCAATCGGGAAGAGCCTTGATTCTCGTTGGTGAGGATCGACGCTTCAAAGATATATTTTGCTTGGTCAAAACCATATCTCAAAATTAAAGGGGGTGATTTGACGCTACATTGCGCTTTATAAGGCAGGGATATGTTGTTGACATACCCTGTGTTGTAATTGCACAATGTGGCCAAATCGTCTCACCCTTTATAAGGCAATGACTCTATCTTAACTATTTGTAAGATGAGTTCAATTTCCTTTTATAATCGGGACTAACCAGTGTTTAACTGTTCACTTTGCAGTGGGATACCCTTCTGGATCATTCTCGTCCCACGCAGTCTGTGGGCGTCGTGGCGAGTATTACTCGATCTCCGATGATCCTTCTCCTATTCCAGCTACTCCTCAGTTTGCTCCGGGCACGTCGACTGAGGTTGCCCAGGTGGTGAGGGAAGGTAGTCATCGAGCCATTCGTCAGCTGATCACAGATGCGCCTTTTGTGAAGGATGCCAGCTCTACTCAGCCTCTTCGGAAGAGCGACTTCCTGTTTGGTGATTCCGTCGATGACCCAGAAGCAGTATTCATTGACGCTGAGCAGTGGCTCCACAAGACCGGTAGTGGCTTCATCTACTTGCCGGAGATTCCTCGGCATCGCTCATTGACTGAGTTCAGGCGTCAGGCTGTGACACGGGAGATGTCGTGGCGCTTGACGGAGGATCATGAGAGCGTCCATTGCGGCTATATCACCCATCAGGCAGCTCCTGGCTCGAGCAGGAGTCACATCACCGGATTACATCCTGGAGTGTTGGGACTAGATGCACCACCACGTAACGAGCTTCTCGCTACTGCTTTGACCTTGAGGAATCGTCTCGCTGCCCTAGGACGGGAGATGCCTGCGACTCGTCACAGGATTTATGGTTGGGTCCACTCTTCGGACAAGTCTTGGTGGAGTCGCATGACGACATACGTCTTGAGCCGATGGGGCAAGGAGTTGCACGCTTGCGGTTTGTATGCAGCCGTTCGTGCCACCATGTATGGCTTGCCTGTCAGTTTGAGACATTTTTGTGCTTTGTTCGAGCTATATAATCCAGACTCGAACACTTTTCTGACCCGGCAGGGGGAGTTGGGCTTGGCTCTTCACGAGATGCACCGGATTTCTGGCTTGCCCATGGGACAGATGTTATACCAGGAGTACTTTCCCTCTAATCGTGAATTGGACCAGTTGAAGGATCGCATGCCTGATCGCTATGAGACTCTATGGGATCTCACTTGTCATTATCACGTTGCTTTGGCACAGTCTGAGCCTTTAGCGAAAAGGACCAAGGCCTCCGTGAGTCTGAAGCAGTTTGCGAACTATTTATTCAAGAACCTGGAGAACAGTTCTGGCGAGGTTATTTGTGAGTTGGCCCCACTTACTCCCTCAGAGGTGAACAGTTTGTTGAAGAAGATTGATGCTCACTCCTACACCACTAGCAGTCCTGAGGGTGGCTTCCCTGCGAAGACCAGATTTAGATCTTTCTTATGGCATGCGACCACTCCGATTCGGCCGATGACTCTTCTTGCCGGTTATCTCGCTATTTGGTTGAAGAAGTGTGTGGTTCCATACCAGTCTGGTGATGCATTGCCTTTAGAGGTGCTCTACCCGGCCGTTCAGCTTGCTTATAAGAAAGAGCTTTCACTTCTTCCGGTGATGGTAGCTGACATTCACCGAGGACTTCGACAGCTTTCCAGTGCCTTCACACGGAAGGAGACCGATTTGCCAGGTCAGATTCCCACTCTTAAGGTGGAGCTTCCGTACGCTTATCTGATGGCTTGGTTCGTCCTCCACCGCTCGGATATGATGTCGGTGCCGAACGCCACAGACCATTCTGTTCCCCTGCTACAGTTGCTTGAGAATGGCAGGTGGGAGGGCCGCGGATTTTCTGATGTCAGACAGCAGCTGCAGGTCCACAAGTGTTGGGCATTCTCCACTTGTTTTTCGCAGTTCTCCGGCCGATACGGCGAGTGCTTGATAGATGATGAGAGGCCGAGAGAGTATCGGACTCACTTAGACATTGGCTGCTTCAACTGGTTGGTGAACATCAGGCCTGGCTATCTGACTTTTCGGGTAAGGGATCAGTGCTTCATAGAGCCATATCTACCCTGCCGATTCGCTCGCCAGTTTGGCTATGATCAGCTCTACATCGGTAATCCTCGTCAGCAGCTTCGGACCCATAGTGGTTTGATCGATGGTCTCCGTGCATGGTTGTGGACCGTGACTGGCTGTACTGGTGCTAAGTTCAGCCTCCCGAGTATTGATCGGCAGTTGAACCTCACTTTCTTGAGCTGCAAGTGGTTACTAGCAGCTAACAAGACTGTCCCCGTGAAGCCGATTGCAGAGATAGAGGCTAAGAAGGCTTCTCAGATTGATTCCCTTAGGATTCGGGAGAACGCTCGTGCACAGAGGGCGCGGAACAAGACTCGTCGAATTGATGAAGAGGGCCAGAGGACATTCCATTCCACAGACGAGGCTTCAGGCGGGGATCCCGAAGATTATGATGACTCTTCTGAGCGAGGTTTGCGATTCAACTTTTCCCTTTATCTTCCAGAAATATTGAAACTGACTATGTTTTGACGTTTCAGGGACCACAGTTGATCATGATGAAGAGTTTCATCCTCCTCCTCAGGCGAGACCTTCGATCCCCACTGCTAGGCGGAAGAGATTAGCCCGTGAGCCGCGTGCAGCTTCCCGAGCCTCAGATATGGACTTTGCTGGTGACGATCCTGCTAGTGATAGAGGTAACATCTATCCTGAAAACCATTCTCTTGGTTATTCAGCACATTGATTTATACTTTTCCACTTGTATATAGGAGCGCGTGGGGAGAATGAGATGAGTCCCGATCCTATTCCCGTATCTCCTGATGAGTCTGATCCACCACCCCCTGTAGAGAGGCCTATAGGGGTTGCTGACATTAGAGAGAATATCAATGTAGGACCCGATTCCGTGAATCCAGGTACATCTAACACTAACACCGTATTTCTTTAGATAATACACGAATGAATTTGTGTATCTCCTAACTGTCCTCTACTTCTTGCTTCTTCAGATAATTTGCAGGAGGCAAATCCTGGAAATGAAGAGGCCGATGCACCCGTGAGAGGTAACTCATTTCCATTAGTTGTAGTCTCTTCACTTTTCTTTGGCACTAATATTCTTTTATGTCAGATTTCTCCATCGATGACTTCGACGAGGGAAGCTTGTTTACGGACACTCCTATGATGCGCTACATGTATAGTTCTCCTCAGATCGATGACCAGTTACCTGGGGATATATTTTCTGAGCCCGCCTTCGCTGGAAATCCTGAGGATGGTTCCTTTGAAGGTATGTGCTTCTTTCTGAGTTACTTATAGGACTAGCCAATCTTGACTAATGCAACTATAATGTAACGCCTCTGTGAATTCCGTTTTGAATCTGGCAGGAGCTTTTGTTGAGAAAGACCCTGTTGAGCCGGCTGTGAGACCAACTATACCAGTTGATGCACCTACAGCCGTTACACCTCCACTACCCCCAGCGGCTCAAGGGGAAGAAGGTATAAGTTAACTCATTGAAGAGTGTTATTCCTTTTTCTTATTAAGACTTTTGACGGACTTCTCCCTCTTTTTTGTGTAGGGTGTTCTTCTCGTCTTCATGTCTTAGTGAAGGAGTTGTTATCCGACGACGATCCCGATAAGATCGTTATCTGTCTAGAAGTTCGCTCCTTCTTCTCTTTTGTGAAGGCTATGATTGGCAAGCTCTTCCACAGCGGACTTTCCCTTCACCAGTTCAAACCTCTCCTTAATTCCAGAATCAATTTGATAAGGGAGGCCGGCTACCCAGATTTGGCGAAGGCCATAGTTGACGATCTCGACTGTTTAGAGCGTGAGCTTCAGATGTTTCGTGAGCTTCGAGATACCGGTGCTTCTTCCTTCATTGATGTTGAGCTGGATACTCGTTTACAGTCACTGCGCGAGACTCAGCTTCTTGCTGATCTTGAGGTTCAGGTGCAGCGAGACCGGGTAGCTCGAGTTGAGACCGGCCTTGCTACCAGGTTATCTTCTCTTGCCGAGCTCGATTCTTCTCTCACTTCCTGTGCGGCCGAGATAGACCAGCTCAGAAGAGCACTCCGTGAAAAGGAGGAGACTTTTGATGTTCTTCAGATGACGAAGACACAGGACGAGCAGACCTGCACAGCTTTGTCTGATGAGTTGAAGTCCTTGAAGCAGAAGCTATCCGAGACAGAAGAGACTGCTGCGAAGACTTCGGCCGCCACTGAGGAGTCCATTAGGGCTGAGCTTAGCCAAGCTTATGATGATAAGCTGTCTAAGTTCAGTCAGTAGATTTTTAGCAACGGGCTTGATGTTTGATTTTGTTTACTGAGTGATTTGACTTTTGACTCTTTTAGTGAATTCCCTTTTTACCTTTATTATGATTCGTCATTCCATTTGAAATGATTGACCATAATACTCATAGGATTTTTTGGCAAACCCTCAGCCATCAACGGATTTGGTTAGCCTTTACCGACTACCGTTTGAGACGGGCTAGCATGCGAGTTGTTTAAATCCGTTCGCATGTAACGTTATGCTCAGAGATTGAATTCTCTGAGACTTTGTGCTATGATGTCGAATACATAGACTTCGCCATTGTTACGGGAATAGGCTACCCGGCGACACGTGTGAGGTGTTGGCTTTAGGATTTTTGGCCAACCTCCAGCCTCTAACGGATTTGATTAGCCTTTACCGACTACCGTTTGAGTCGGGCTAGCGTGCGGATTGTCTAAATCCGTTCCGCACGTGACGTTAAGCTAAAAGAGTTAACTCTTTTAGTGCTACGATGTTGAATACGTAGACTTCGTCTTTCTCCTGTGAAAAGACTAAACAGCAACGTGTATGAGACGTTGACTTAGGATTTTTGGCAAACCCTCAGCCTTCAACGGATTTGGTGTGCTCTTACCGACTACCGTTTGAGTCGGGCTTACATGCGGATTGTTTTAATCCGTTCCGCATGTGACGTTGCGCTAAAGGAATAAACTCCCTTAGACTTTGTGCTACTACTTTGAATATGTAGACTTTGCCATTATTATGGGAATAGGCTACCCAGCAACGTGTATTAGACGTTGGCTTATCCCTATTTAGGCTTTGGGACAAAGGACCCCAGAGTCAGACTCTGGTATCTTTTTCTACGGATAAAGACCAAACCGGCGACGCGTGTTAGGCGTCGACGTATCCTTTCTTAGGATTCAGGATAAAATTCCCCATGCGTATGAGGCATGGATTTCGGTGTTATTAATAACAACCTGCCACAATGTTGAATATGCGGACGGGTGTTCTTTTTAGCGGTTAAGAACTAACCGGCCGCGCGTGTTAGGCGCAGACTTATCCTTACTTAGGTTTCAGGATAAAATACCCCAGAATCGAACTCTGGTGTCCTTTTCAATCGGGAAAAGACTAAACCGGCAGCGCGTGTTAGGCGCAGACTTATCCCTGCTTAGGTTTCGGGATAAAATACCTAGGATGAATCCTAAATTGGTAAACCTTGGAAAAAGAGTTGGTGTGGGGAAGGAAGAATTTTATATTCTATTCCCCGAACAAGGAAGGAAGAATTTTATATTCTATTCCTTGATTCTGGAAAGGAAGAATTTTATATTCTATTTCCAGTGCAAGAAGGAAACTAGAAGTGGGATCTCCACTCCGAGAATCTGGAAGATACTGACAAACTTTCCTTTTATAGGATTGGTTATCAGATCGAAAGATGAGTTCTTCGTTTATCGAAGAGAAATTTCAACTTCAGTTACAACCATAAAAAGGTTGAACCCAAGAGAAAAGAAATGGAGTTCTTTCGTTCATCGAAAGGGGACTCCGAACTGAGAGTGAACCTTTTCGGTGGACTCACTGTCAATTGAAATTGATCAGCGAGAGATTTTGGTGGTAAAAATAAAATTGGGTTATCCTCTAGAATATTAAGTGTAATATTCTTCAAGGAACTTCCCGATAAATGAGTTGTCCTGAACGTACTAGGGATAGTACTTTTTCAAAAACTTCCCATTTATTGGCATTAATTGCCTGTTACCCTCTAAAGAAATTAGGCGGTAAGCACCGTTCGAATAGACTGTGTCTATTACAAACGGTCCTTCCCACTTAGGTTCGAATTTACCTTTCTTCTTGGAGGTGAGGATTATTGGTCGGCGAGCAGCGAGGACTAGATCTCCTTCCTTGAAGCTTCTTTGGCGGACTCTTTTGTCAAAAGCCCTGGATATCCTAGCCTGGTAGAACTCGATGTGTTGTTGAGCTTCCAAGCGCTTTTCGTCCAGCCTTTCGAGTTCCTCAAGACGTTTTTGATGATGTTCTTCGGTCGTCATCTCCGTTGCGAGAGTGATCCGAAGGGAGGGGATTTGAATCTCCAACGGCAGCACAGCTTCGCATCCGTAGACCAACGAATATGGAGTAGCTCCCGTAGGTGTGCGTATGGTAGTACGATAAGCCCAGAGCGCTTCGCCGAGTTTATCGTCCCAATCCCGTTTGTTGGTTTTCACGAGTTTTGATAAGATCTTGATGATCGTCTTGTTGAAAGCCTCAGCTAATCCGTTAGCGGCAGGGTAATAAGGTGTTGACGAAACATCTTGGATCTTGAACTTGTCACAGAACCGGATGAAGGCGTTGCTTATGAATTGCGGACCGTTGTCATGAATGATCCGCCTCGGCACGCCATGTCGGTATATGACGTGATGCTTGATGAAGTTGATGACGTTGTTCGTCTTTACTTCTTTAAGCGGAATGGCTTCAGCCCACTTTGAAAAGTAGTCGGTGATAGCGAGGATGAATCGATCACCTTTTACTGAAGGAGGAAAGATAGGACCGACAATGTCCATACCCCATGTCTCGAATGGCCAGGACGTGGTTGACGCGTGTAACCACTCCGGTGGTTGGTGTATATAGTTTGCATGTACTTGACAAGCGTGACATTCTCGAGCGTACTCAATCGCGTCACGAACCATTGTTGGCCAGAAATATCCCATTCTTCTGATTCGATCATACAGCTTGGGACCAGGCTGATGCGCACCGCATTCTCCTTCATGTGCTTCCTTAAGAACTTCTTTTGCTTCCTCGTTCGAAAGGCATCGGAGAAGCAAGTCGTCATACCCCCGGCGATATAACGTACGGGTCTCGGTATTGTAAAAGAACCGTGGTGCTCTTCGGCGAATAGATTCTTTTTCCTTTAAATCCTCTGGCAAGATGCCATATTGGACGTAATCAATGATGGGAAAGCGCCAATCTCGGGACTCAGACCTAATTTGGGTTGAGTTCACCTCTTTGGCATTTACATTTCTATCTTCTTCCTCTTCGATATCCATATCGTATATGGGTACGCAGAGTTGGTGTGATCTTACTGTGACTAGCAGTTCAGTTTCGGGTGGTTGCGCGAGTGATACTGCTAGTGCTGCCAGTGCATCTGCACGAGCGTTCTGGAGACGCGGGATATATTCGATGTAAAATTCTTCAAAAGAATCTGCCACTCTGACGGCCTCTTGGTGGTATGGAATCAGGTCTGGGTTCCTGACTTCATACTCCCCACGAACTTGGTTGACAATTAGTTGAGAATCCCCAAAGGCTTCGAGATATTCGACCCCCAGCTCCTTGGCGAAACTGAGTCCTATGAGGAGTGCGTTATACTCGGCTACGTTGTTAGAGCATGGACTCGTCAGCGAATAAGCTCGAGGCATCACGTGCTTCCCTAGGGAAACTAAGACAACTCCAACTCCAGAAGTGACCTTAGGACATCCCGGGGTTACTGCTTTATTGACTGCTCTCGAGGCACCATCAAAATATAACTGCCATACTTGTTGGTGTGATGTGGTATTAACCTCGTGGGTTTCGTCTGGTAAATCATCAAATACTTCGACTGTATCTGTTGTCGGGCTTGCCGCCAAAAGATCACAAATCGCTTGTCCTTTGACCGACTTCTGCTGTTTGAAGTGTAGATCATACTGGGACAAGAGAAGGGCCCACTTCGCTAACCGCCAATTCATCGAACCTGGTTGAGTCATGAACACTCGTACCGGATTAACATTGGCAATGACGTAAATCGTCTGGCCAACTAAGTAATGTCGCATCTTCTGCACCGCAAACACCAATGCGAGACATTCTTTCTCGATCATCGGGTATTGAGACTCGACGCCTATCAAGGTCCGACTTAGATAATAGACTGCCTGTTCGTGACCATTATCATCGTCTTGTGCTAATAAAGCACTTATCGAATGGTTCATCGCCTTGATATAAATCAAGAACGGTTTACCTGATTTTGGTGCAACAAGAACAGGTGGATTCATTAGATATGCCTTGATATCTTCGAATGCCTTCTGGCAAGCATCGTCCCAAATAAACGATACGCCTTTCTTGTTTAGCTTCGAAAATGGTTGGCACTTCCCGGAAAGATTTGAAATGAATCTCCGGATATACGCCAAACGCCCTTGCAATCCTCTGAGTTCCCTTAGGTTCTTCGGGGGTTGCAATTCATTTATCGCCTTTACCTTGTCTGGGTCGATGTGTATACCCTTAGTGGTGACGACGAATCCAAGGAATTTTCCGCTGGACATTCCGAGGAAGGATTTTGTGGGATTCATCTTTAATTGATGACTCCGCATGAGATCAAACATTGTTCTCAAGTCCTTGATGTGATCTTCTTTGCTGCGGCTTTTCACCACCAAATCATCAACGTAGCATTCAACTGTTTTCCTGAGGTGTTTCTGGAAAATCTTAGTCATTGCTCGTTGGTACGTGGCACCTGCATTCTTTAGACCAAACGGCATCACCGTGTAGCAGAAGATACCGAGGGGCGTTCTGAATGCCGTATGCTTTTCGTCATCCGGGTGCATCTTGATTTGATTATACCCCGAAAAGCCGTCCATGAAGGACATTCTTTCGAATCCACATGTATTGTCAATAATGACATCTGTGATCGGGAGGGGAAAATCATCTTTTGGACATGCTTCGTTCAGATTCCTGAAGTCGATGCAAATCCTGATCTTGCCATTCTTCTTCATGACTGGAACGATGTTGGCTAACCAGTCTGGATGTTGTTCTTCCCGGATAAATCCTGAGTCGATCAACTTTTTAACTTCAGCCTCGATGGCTTCCATGATCTGCGGACGAAACCGTCTTTGCTGTTGCTTGACAGGTTTGGCATCCGGCTTGATGTCGAGGCGGTGCATTGCCACATTGGGATCGAGCCCTGGCATGTCTTCGTAGTTCCAGGCGAAGATGTCGATATACTCTCTGATCAAGGCAATTAATTCCTCCTTTTCATCTGATGGGAGACTACCACTGATGAATATGGGCTTTGGATTGGCTTCATCACCCATATTGATTTGGACTACCTCGTCTTCGGTGGGTGGCTCTCTCTGTTCGAACCTATCACCATATTGCATGTTCAGGTGATGAACCCATGGGTCCTCCCACGTTTGCATTTGATCGTCGTCCTCCATTGTAGATGGATCAGCCGTAGTTATGTTCGACATTAAGGCCTTGAACATTTCTCCCAAACTTGTGTCGGAATCTTCAGCTGACGAATCTAGCAAGTACCGATCCTTGGCTTTGTTAGCAATTTGATCTATGATTTGCCAGCCACATTCGTCATCTGACGAAACGTAGCCTAAGCCCCTCTTGTGACGATAATAGCCCTCCGGTTTACCCTTTGGTACATATGCCGCTCTGACTGGGACACGGGAACCTCGATCGAAGTATAGACCTTCTCTGAGTGTGAAATCATATCCTTGTCTTTCCATGAGCTTGCGCGCTTCTGGACTGTACTTAGACAAATGTAAACCAGACTTGTCACCATCTTCATCCTCTCTTAGGAAATGATCTGGCACCGGAAGATTTTCTCCTTTACCGAAGATCACTTCTTTTTGTCCCCCTATTTTGGCGGGAATAATCTGAGTTGTTCCGAAAGAGTGTTGGAGACGCTTCTTCGTTACATACGACGATCGGAGTGGCATACATAATTCGGGATTATCGTATAATCCCTTTATCACATCATCAAAAGACAAGGAGTACTCTAAACCATTATTTATTTCAAGTTCGGCAAGTTGCCAATTACAACCGCCATCTGACGACTGTTCGTCGTCGAGATTGATTACAAAGGGTACAATGTCATTAAAAACAAAACCACCATTGTAATCGAATCCGGCCTCGGAATCAGCTTCTTCTCCGCTGTCCGTGCCTTGGACCGATGGTTCTGTATCGGATTCGTTACCATAAAGGAGAGAATCTGTGAAGTAGTTCTCGTACCCTTTGAATGGCTGCTTATCCGCGACCACCGTCCTAACTCTTCCATCAGTGTCGATATATTTCAAACACTGATGTAGAGTGGAGGGAACTATAACATTACTATGGATCCAAGGCCGACCCAATAGTAAGTTATAGGATGTCTCAGCATCAATCACGTAGCACGTGACCTCCGTCTTTAAATCGCCCATTTGGCACTTTATCCGGATTTTACCCAAAGGTCTTGACCCGCTAGTGTTGAATCCGTATATGACTGTGCCTGTAGACGTCAACTTGCTGACTGGAATGCCAAGGCTGTGCATCAGTCGAAGTGGCATAATACTCACAGCGGAACCCGGATCCACTTGGATTCGGTTAACTTCGCTGGAGCCAATGTACCCGACGAAGTATAGGGGCCGATCATGATTTGAATTCTTCGTCTGCATGTCCTCTTTGGTAAAGGTGATGCAGGGAATGTCCTTGGCTGCCACATTACATTGTTGGGCTGACAATTCCAGTTCCTCGGGTGCTGGTTTGACTCGAGTAAGGAACACCTCTAAATCGGCCAGGGCTTCTTGCAAGGCTTCTCTAGTTTCCTTAGATAGCCGCAGCAATTCATAAAGTGTTATCCTTGCTGGAATGTTGGCTAGCTGAGCCATGATGTCGAAGACACGCGGATTTTTCGAACTTCCCGGTTTATCTCCTCCAATTGGACGACTGAAGCGAGACTGCTTCGGGTTCTGAACCTTTTGGTATCCTTTGTCTTTCTGTTTATCTGCCGGCTGTCGTCGAACATCTTCAGCCGGTTTGGGAATTGGGATCACCCCTATATCTGTGAGAGTCTTGGCTGGTCCCTGTTTTGTCACCCCTAGCTTAGCTGCTTGTTCATTATGTGACGGATAGTTGAAGTGGTATTGGTTCCCGCTTCTGGTGGTGAAGACTTCTTGTTCATCTTCAGAAAGTGGGAAAGTTGGGATTCCTTCGTCGTCTTTCCCTGGGATGGCGGAAACTCCGTAGCAAGACTTTCCTTTCCCTTTAGATTTCTTCGTGGATGACGATCCGGCCCATTGTTCATCTTCAATCAGGTCGGGGTGAACCCAAAGGATTTCGCCATTCGGGGCTGTGTGTGGCACAAGTCCCTTTTAGCGCTGTCCATGTGGATCATCATTCACCGTCTTCATCCCGACTTTGGTGACGCGCTTCGGCTCAAACCAAGCTGTAGGCACTGATCCAAAGCTGATTGACACCGCATTTGCTCCCACATTCTTGGCCGGTTTCGGAGTTATGACCCCTACGTCGATCAATGCTTGGATCTTATCCTTGAGATGGTAGCAAGACTTCGTTGGGTGGTGGACCGCTCTGTGGTACGCGCAGTACTTCGGGTCCGTCACTTTAGTGGCTCCTTCATGATCCACGATCGCCGGCAACTGGATTTTGTTGTTCTCCAACAAGTACTTGAAGATGCCGGGAACTTCGTCATCTTTGAAGGAGTAGACTTTGGGAAACCTCGGCTCCGAAGACTTTTGCTTCTGAGACCGCTGCTGCCAATATGGCTGCGATTGCTGTAGAGCTCGTTGCTGCTGCTGCTGCTGAGGTTGCAATTGAAAGGTTTGGTTAGCATCAACAGCATTAACCTGAGCTTTACCTTTTCCCTTCTGATTGAAGTTCTGCTTCGGAGGATTTGTAGCCGGTTGGCCTCTCTCCGCCTTCTTCCTCCTGAGGAACCGCTCAGCTTGCTCGCCTCGGACCTTCAAGTCCTTCCATGTCTTAGATGGAGCTGTGCCCATTGCTTCCAACACATCCAGTGAGAGGTTATTGTGGCAGGTCTGAAGAATGAACTCCTCGCTGATCGGGTCCCGGCAATTCATCGCCTTATTCCGGAACCTTTTGACGAAGACTTCGACCAATTCTCCGTCCTTCTGCTTCTCATCGAGCAATGTCCCGATAGAGATTTCAAGGTCGTCGTCGAAGAAATTCGCAAGGAATTTGGTCTCCATGTCGTCCCAGCTATTTATGCTTCCTGGCTTGAGGCGACGATACCTATCGAAGGCAGCTCCGCGAAGAGTGCCGACGAATGACCGCACCATAAGAGGCTCATTACCCGAGATGACTCCCAAGTGCGATTTGAAGTAAATCAAATGCTGAGTAGGGGAACCCATCCCATTAAACGGTGTGAAGTTAATTAGACTAAACTTTGCCGGATATGGGATCGATTCCCACTCTCTTGGGTAAGGACAGGGAATGCCCGTCTTTTTAGTCTCTTGAGCAGAGATCAATGTATTGATCTTGCTCTCGAGATTTTTAATTTTTAAGCTTTCACCTGTGTCTTCACTGGCGTTCTCGTTACCACCCCCTGGGTTGATGGGAGGGTTGTTGGTATTACGAGCTTCATTTGTGTCCTCATCTTCCAGGTTGTTCTGGTTCTGACGACTTGGTTCACCTTGTTGGTGCCTCAATGCTTGGATCTGTTGGTCATGCATCTCTCTCATGTTTTGCATAGCCATTTGCATTTCAAACCTAAAGGTTTCCTGTTGCTTGGCAATGGCATCTTCAAGCATCTTGGCCACCTGCTCCGCGCTTATCATAAACGCCTCGCGGGGTTGTCCTTCACTGGACACTGTGTTATCAGACGCCACTGCTGAGCCAGCATCTGATTCTTCATCTCCCGAAGGTACTCTTGTCCGGACCCTACCGTACGTTCCTCGCTTGATGGCTCCAGACTGTAAACGGGTCCTGGGTCGGGATGTTTCTGGAATCGTCTCGGGGTTATCCTGAGCCGATGTTCCTGTACTGGTCATATTTGCAGTGACCCTTGAATGCTCACCGTCTTCGACCATCTTCCTTCTTCGTTGGAAGCGCCTATGTTTTGGTTTTGGCGTTCCCTTACTGAGTCTTTCGAACACAGATACTCTTTCGGGGACTGTCTTAACACAGTCGCATTCCGACAGTACCGCCCGAATGAGCTTCGAGCAAGGACATTGTGTTTCGAGCCTTCGAGGGCTCCTCTTTCTGGTTTTGCTCGTACTCCCGGCACGATAGTACAGCTCGTCCGTTTGAAGGTCGGAGCCAGCTATCGTGTGTTGGCACGATCTCTCAGGTATAACGTTGTCGTCATCAGATGACAACGTTTCCTTCTGAGGAATAATTGTCTTCTTCGGACCATCCAGAGTCACACGCCTCGAAACACGCCTTTGTGGGCGTGAATCTTCAGTGGACTCTTGCACTTCTATGCGCAAAGTGGTGCGCTTGGGTGCCGCGGTTTTCTCCAAGTGTTGAGGGTTGCGGCGACCCCCAGCATGTTGCATTGTTTGGGGTTTCTTCATTGGCCCCAAGCATTCTTGAATTGGAGTTTTACCTCGTTCCTTCGGAAGTGGACCGAGGCGCTCCAAAACTGATCTTTTCTTCTGGGACGGTCCCACGGGATCTCCCAGGGCAGTTGCGGCAATCACCGGCTGTTTGGGTTGCTTTGCCGAAGTTCGAACTTTCGGAGGCTGCGGGTTTTGCTCCTTAGCCTGAGCCGCTTCAGACTTTGGCCTCCAAACCTTGCGTGTTGGTGGCGGCTTCTTGACCACCTCCTTCTGCAGCTTCCGATGGGCTTCTTCAGCTTTGGCCCGTGTTTGCGCCGATAACGCGCGGCGTTTGCGGATGCGCTCCTCCAAAGTCGAGCGATTCCGTTTGACACGGACCCACTCCATAGTTGATGGTTTAGAGGAACCACCCTGCATTTGCTGTTGAGGCTGCTTGCCTCGTTTGTTCTTCAGATCCGCATGATAACGGACCCCGTCAACGGACTCCATGGCCTTGGCGAATTGCTTCGCGAGGCGTTGACGCTGCCTCTGGCGGGCTCTCTTGGAGAGAGTCACCACGCCTTCGATGGCGGATTTGACCTTCTTTGAGGTCAGTAGGGCCTCACTCAACGCAGCTTCGGCGTCGATTGGGGTGAGGTCGTCGTTGGTGGCTTCAACTTCATCGCACCAACGCATCTTTCTCCTAAAGGAGAGCTTTTGGGACTTCTTGGACTTGGGGGAGGAGGTAGATCCGGACGAGGAGACGTATTCCTCGTACTTCTGTTGGTCGAATTCATACTCGACCTCCACCACGACTGGGATCGAGATCCGCGGCTGCGACGCTCCAGCTTCGGCAGCGAAGCTGTTGGCTCCCACTGTGGTCGCCAGATTGTTCGTATGGAAAATCGTGTTCTTCTTCATTGAGGATTCCATTACAAACTTTGAAAATAACTTTATACATTTTACAAATATCCGGTCTTTTTATAAGAGCCGGTTACAATGGAGATCGAAATAAAGAAAGAAACAAAAAATTACAACTTTCCTTTGAACAGATCGCGAGCTCCTGTTTTACGGTCGCTCGCTTTGTGGGGTTCTTTGCCTGCGCCGAGGTTGATTACCGTTGACTACCGCGAGATCTGGATCCAAGCAGATCTACAACGTATTACGGGTATTATCCCACCAAGGAGATAATAGCCGGGAGGGATCGTTTCGCCAAGGAAACGACCGCTCGAATCTCGGGATCTAAGAACCAAGCTTAGATCCGGAGTAGAACGATGTAGATCTGAGGATTAGCTTCTTCAAACTCCTGCCTTGTTTGTCGCGGGTGCTCGCCGAAAACTGAATCCGAGGGTCCAAGCTTCAAGCCTTCACAATTCCGAGTTGAGATGACAATCCGGCAGAGTTTCGGCTCTTTAGAAGTTCAACCAAAAGTCCTCCAAAATGAACGAACACATGGCCTATTTATAGGCACTCAGAACTGTGCCCGCGCACAGTTCTGAGCCTAGCCACCCATGGGTGGCTCGGCCATGGCCGAGCCACCCCGGGTTGGCTCGGTTTCGGCCGAGTTCCCGGGTGTTGGTTCGTTTCGTCGTTTTCCGGTGTTTCCGGTTCTTCGTCGTTCGGATTTGATTCGGTTTCTGGAATCGACTCATTGACTTGATTCCAAATATGGCAGTTAATCCGTTTCTGAGTTCGAGTCCGGGATTGACCCTAATTCGATCGTTATATCACCGAGTTCGCTCTTGTTTAGATGACTCGGTGATTCCCCGAAACGTTGGTTTGATCCTGCACGTGAACGCATTCCGTTGTTTGCGTGCCTTGTCGCCTCGTCGTTCGATCGTCCGTTGATTTGTCGAATCACCGTGCCGAGCTAAGCTAAGGGGCCTATAGGCAATTTTACACGCCTACAGATACCCCCTCCAAAATGTTCCAGCCTCATTCTTTTATAGAGGAGTATGGAATATTTTGGATATGATTGTCCCTACCCTTTGTCGGTGTAAGGGGACCTGGAACGACTTTCGTTCTGTATTCCTTCGCTCCTTCAGGCTATTCGGTGCTTTGTCGAATGCTTGTAAGGACTCCGGTGCTGCATTTATTGTCTGACCGTCGTCGGAATTTGAACTTGAAGTCGATTCCTGATTTTCCAATTTTTAACTTTTGTCGGTTGGTTCAATGTGCAACTTTCGTTCGATTGTCGGCGTTGAGTCTTCATTTGCGACGCGTTGTCCGGCGTCGTGTTATTGAGTTATCCTTAAGAATATTTTTAGAAAAATATTCTCCAGGAACTTCTCAATAAAAATAGGGAATAGTTTATACTCGTATACCTCATTGGAGTATTTCCGTGCTCGAAATAAGCTGAACCGGCTTGAAAATGAGCCAAAAAAGGCAGTAATTTGGCTCAAAAAATTTCTTCCGTTCCTTCCGAATGCGCGGGAGAGACAGGAATAAACCAAGGATGGGACCCTCAGTTGTTTTGAAGTCGTTTTGACGCTTGATTCAACCCTATTTGGACTGATTTGGACTGGTCCGGTTCGGTTCAACTTGGTCCGGTCCGGTTCAACTTGGTTCACCTTATAAATAGGGGTCTATTTTCTTTCTTTTTCTCTTTTTTCTTCTCCTCTCTAAGGCCGGCCACCTTTCCCCATCTTTTTGGATTTTTCTCTTCCCTCGAGCATCCGTTCTCCCTCAAACCTGGATAGTTGTCCTAGATCTAGGGTTCCTTTGGATCTTGAACTGAAAAATCCCTCGAAAAACCATTTTTTAGAATTCCTCTCAGATCCCTCGAGCACGTGGTGAAAGTTTCCTAAAAGGTCTCATCATCGTTGGATCCCGAGCCTTTCTTCAGGTAAATCCTCCACAATTTTGATCTTTTTCATGCTCAATTTAATTTATGCATTTGTGGGATCATATGTGAGGGTTGAGGGTGTGATTTGACGCCTCGAGCTTCTCTTTCAGGGGGTAGATCTGATAAAAAAGTGATTTTTTTTAGATCTGACCTCTTTTAACTTATTTTGCAGCTTGTCATGTCGCGTGCTTCGAGAGGTCGTTCCCCTGCTATGTCGGCTGATGGCACGCCTCCCTCCTATGCTGGTGAGCTATTTTTGGCAGTATTTGGAAATTTACAAATTAGTCCCTATTTTCTTGTAAATTTACAAATTGATCCTTTTTTACCCCACGTTGTTCTCCTTGGCGAGGCAATCGGGAAGAGCCTTGATTCTCGTTGGTGAGGATCGACGCTTTCGGCATGTTTGGGCATTTTGCAAATTAACCCCTCTTTTCTTGAAAATTTGCAAATTGGTCCATTTTTACCCCCACGTTGTTCTCCTTGGCGAGGCAATCGGGAAGAGCCTTGATTCTCGTTGGTGAGGATCGACGCTTCAAAGATATATTTTGCTTGGTCAAAACCATATCTCAAAATTAAAGGGGGTGATTTGACGCTACATTGCGCTTTATAAGGCAGGGATATGTTGTTGACATACCCTGTGTTGTAATTGCACAATGTGGCCAAATCGTCTCACCCTTTATAAGGCAATGACTCTATCTTAACTATTTGTAAGATGAGTTCAATTTCCTTTTATAATCGGGACTAACCAGTGTTTAACTGTTCACTTTGCAGTGGGATACCCTTCTGGATCATTCTCGTCCCACGCAGTCTGTGGGCGTCGTGGCGAGTATTACTCGATCTCCGATGATCCTTCTCCTATTCCAGCTACTCCTCAGTTTGCTCCGGGCACGTCGACTGAGGTTGCCCAGGTGGTGAGGGAAGGTAGTCATCGAGCCATTCGTCAGCTGATCACAGATGCGCCTTTTGTGAAGGATGCCAGCTCTACTCAGCCTCTTCGGAAGAGCGACTTCCTGTTTGGTGATTCCGTCGATGACCCAGAAGCAGTATTCATTGACGCTGAGCAGTGGCTCCACAAGACCGGTAGTGGCTTCATCTACTTGCCGGAGATTCCTCGGCATCGCTCATTGACTGAGTTCAGGCGTCAGGCTGTGACACGGGAGATGTCGTGGCGCTTGACGGAGGATCATGAGAGCGTCCATTGCGGCTATATCACCCATCAGGCAGCTCCTGGCTCGAGCAGGAGTCACATCACCGGATTACATCCTGGAGTGTTGGGACTAGATGCACCACCACGTAACGAGCTTCTCGCTACTGCTTTGACCTTGAGGAATCGTCTCGCTGCCCTAGGACGGGAGATGCCTGCGACTCGTCACAGGATTTATGGTTGGGTCCACTCTTCGGACAAGTCTTGGTGGAGTCGCATGACGACATACGTCTTGAGCCGATGGGGCAAGGAGTTGCACGCTTGCGGTTTGTATGCAGCCGTTCGTGCCACCATGTATGGCTTGCCTGTCAGTTTGAGACATTTTTGTGCTTTGTTCGAGCTATATAATCCAGACTCGAACACTTTTCTGACCCGGCAGGGGGAGTTGGGCTTGGCTCTTCACGAGATGCACCGGATTTCTGGCTTGCCCATGGGACAGATGTTATACCAGGAGTACTTTCCCTCTAATCGTGAATTGGACCAGTTGAAGGATCGCATGCCTGATCGCTATGAGACTCTATGGGATCTCACTTGTCATTATCACGTTGCTTTGGCACAGTCTGAGCCTTTAGCGAAAAGGACCAAGGCCTCCGTGAGTCTGAAGCAGTTTGCGAACTATTTATTCAAGAACCTGGAGAACAGTTCTGGCGAGGTTATTTGTGAGTTGGCCCCACTTACTCCCTCAGAGGTGAACAGTTTGTTGAAGAAGATTGATGCTCACTCCTACACCACTAGCAGTCCTGAGGGTGGCTTCCCTGCGAAGACCAGATTTAGATCTTTCTTATGGCATGCGACCACTCCGATTCGGCCGATGACTCTTCTTGCCGGTTATCTCGCTATTTGGTTGAAGAAGTGTGTGGTTCCATACCAGTCTGGTGATGCATTGCCTTTAGAGGTGCTCTACCCGGCCGTTCAGCTTGCTTATAAGAAAGAGCTTTCACTTCTTCCGGTGATGGTAGCTGACATTCACCGAGGACTTCGACAGCTTTCCAGTGCCTTCACACGGAAGGAGACCGATTTGCCAGGTCAGATTCCCACTCTTAAGGTGGAGCTTCCGTACGCTTATCTGATGGCTTGGTTCGTCCTCCACCGCTCGGATATGATGTCGGTGCCGAACGCCACAGACCATTCTGTTCCCCTGCTACAGTTGCTTGAGAATGGCAGGTGGGAGGGCCGCGGATTTTCTGATGTCAGACAGCAGCTGCAGGTCCACAAGTGTTGGGCATTCTCCACTTGTTTTTCGCAGTTCTCCGGCCGATACGGCGAGTGCTTGATAGATGATGAGAGGCCGAGAGAGTATCGGACTCACTTAGACATTGGCTGCTTCAACTGGTTGGTGAACATCAGGCCTGGCTATCTGACTTTTCGGGTAAGGGATCAGTGCTTCATAGAGCCATATCTACCCTGCCGATTCGCTCGCCAGTTTGGCTATGATCAGCTCTACATCGGTAATCCTCGTCAGCAGCTTCGGACCCATAGTGGTTTGATCGATGGTCTCCGTGCATGGTTGTGGACCGTGACTGGCTGTACTGGTGCTAAGTTCAGCCTCCCGAGTATTGATCGGCAGTTGAACCTCACTTTCTTGAGCTGCAAGTGGTTACTAGCAGCTAACAAGACTGTCCCCGTGAAGCCGATTGCAGAGATAGAGGCTAAGAAGGCTTCTCAGATTGATTCCCTTAGGATTCGGGAGAACGCTCGTGCACAGAGGGCGCGGAACAAGACTCGTCGAATTGATGAAGAGGGCCAGAGGACATTCCATTCCACAGACGAGGCTTCAGGCGGGGATCCCGAAGATTATGATGACTCTTCTGAGCGAGGTTTGCGATTCAACTTTTCCCTTTATCTTCCAGAAATATTGAAACTGACTATGTTTTGACGTTTCAGGGACCACAGTTGATCATGATGAAGAGTTTCATCCTCCTCCTCAGGCGAGACCTTCGATCCCCACTGCTAGGCGGAAGAGATTAGCCCGTGAGCCGCGTGCAGCTTCCCGAGCCTCAGATATGGACTTTGCTGGTGACGATCCTGCTAGTGATAGAGGTAACATCTATCCTGAAAACCATTCTCTTGGTTATTCAGCACATTGATTTATACTTTTCCACTTGTATATAGGAGCGCGTGGGGAGAATGAGATGAGTCCCGATCCTATTCCCGTATCTCCTGATGAGTCTGATCCACCACCCCCTGTAGAGAGGCCTATAGGGGTTGCTGACATTAGAGAGAATATCAATGTAGGACCCGATTCCGTGAATCCAGGTACATCTAACACTAACACCGTATTTCTTTAGATAATACACGAATGAATTTGTGTATCTCCTAACTGTCCTCTACTTCTTGCTTCTTCAGATAATTTGCAGGAGGCAAATCCTGGAAATGAAGAGGCCGATGCACCCGTGAGAGGTAACTCATTTCCATTAGTTGTAGTCTCTTCACTTTTCTTTGGCACTAATATTCTTTTATGTCAGATTTCTCCATCGATGACTTCGACGAGGGAAGCTTGTTTACGGACACTCCTATGATGCGCTACATGTATAGTTCTCCTCAGATCGATGACCAGTTACCTGGGGATATATTTTCTGAGCCCGCCTTCGCTGGAAATCCTGAGGATGGTTCCTTTGAAGGTATGTGCTTCTTTCTGAGTTACTTATAGGACTAGCCAATCTTGACTAATGCAACTATAATGTAACGCCTCTGTGAATTCCGTTTTGAATCTGGCAGGAGCTTTTGTTGAGAAAGACCCTGTTGAGCCGGCTGTGAGACCAACTATACCAGTTGATGCACCTACAGCCGTTACACCTCCACTACCCCCAGCGGCTCAAGGGGAAGAAGGTATAAGTTAACTCATTGAAGAGTGTTATTCCTTTTTCTTATTAAGACTTTTGACGGACTTCTCCCTCTTTTTTGTGTAGGGTGTTCTTCTCGTCTTCATGTCTTAGTGAAGGAGTTGTTATCCGACGACGATCCCGATAAGATCGTTATCTGTCTAGAAGTTCGCTCCTTCTTCTCTTTTGTGAAGGCTATGATTGGCAAGCTCTTCCACAGCGGACTTTCCCTTCACCAGTTCAAACCTCTCCTTAATTCCAGAATCAATTTGATAAGGGAGGCCGGCTACCCAGATTTGGCGAAGGCCATAGTTGACGATCTCGACTGTTTAGAGCGTGAGCTTCAGATGTTTCGTGAGCTTCGAGATACCGGTGCTTCTTCCTTCATTGATGTTGAGCTGGATACTCGTTTACAGTCACTGCGCGAGACTCAGCTTCTTGCTGATCTTGAGGTTCAGGTGCAGCGAGACCGGGTAGCTCGAGTTGAGACCGGCCTTGCTACCAGGTTATCTTCTCTTGCCGAGCTCGATTCTTCTCTCACTTCCTGTGCGGCCGAGATAGACCAGCTCAGAAGAGCACTCCGTGAAAAGGAGGAGACTTTTGATGTTCTTCAGATGACGAAGACACAGGACGAGCAGACCTGCACAGCTTTGTCTGATGAGTTGAAGTCCTTGAAGCAGAAGCTATCCGAGACAGAAGAGACTGCTGCGAAGACTTCGGCCGCCACTGAGGAGTCCATTAGGGCTGAGCTTAGCCAAGCTTATGATGATAAGCTGTCTAAGTTCAGTCAGTAGATTTTTAGCAACGGGCTTGATGTTTGATTTTGTTTACTGAGTGATTTGACTTTTGACTCTTTTAGTGAATTCCCTTTTTACCTTTATTATGATTCGTCATTCCATTTGAAATGATTGACCATAATACTCATAGGATTTTTTGGCAAACCCTCAGCCATCAACGGATTTGGTTAGCCTTTACCGACTACCGTTTGAGACGGGCTAGCATGCGAGTTGTTTAAATCCGTTCGCATGTAACGTTATGCTCAGAGATTGAATTCTCTGAGACTTTGTGCTATGATGTCGAATACATAGACTTCGCCATTGTTACGGGAATAGGCTACCCGGCGACACGTGTGAGGTGTTGGCTTTAGGATTTTTGGCCAACCTCCAGCCTCTAACGGATTTGATTAGCCTTTACCGACTACCGTTTGAGTCGGGCTAGCGTGCGGATTGTCTAAATCCGTTCCGCACGTGACGTTAAGCTAAAAGAGTTAACTCTTTTAGTGCTACGATGTTGAATACGTAGACTTCGTCTTTCTCCTGTGAAAAGACTAAACAGCAACGTGTATGAGACGTTGACTTAGGATTTTTGGCAAACCCTCAGCCTTCAACGGATTTGGTGTGCTCTTACCGACTACCGTTTGAGTCGGGCTTACATGCGGATTGTTTTAATCCGTTCCGCATGTGACGTTGCGCTAAAGGAATAAACTCCCTTAGACTTTGTGCTACTACTTTGAATATGTAGACTTTGCCATTATTATGGGAATAGGCTACCCAGCAACGTGTATTAGACGTTGGCTTATCCCTATTTAGGCTTTGGGACAAAGGACCCCAGAGTCAGACTCTGGTATCTTTTTCTACGGATAAAGACCAAACCGGCGACGCGTGTTAGGCGTCGACGTATCCTTTCTTAGGATTCAGGATAAAATTCCCCATGCGTATGAGGCATGGATTTCGGTGTTATTAATAACAACCTGCCACAATGTTGAATATGCGGACGGGTGTTCTTTTTAGCGGTTAAGAACTAACCGGCCGCGCGTGTTAGGCGCAGACTTATCCTTACTTAGGTTTCAGGATAAAATACCCCAGAATCGAACTCTGGTGTCCTTTTCAATCGGGAAAAGACTAAACCGGCAGCGCGTGTTAGGCGCAGACTTATCCCTGCTTAGGTTTCGGGATAAAATACCTAGGATGAATCCTAAATTGGTAAACCTTGGAAAAAGAGTTGGTGTGGGGAAGGAAGAATTTTATATTCTATTCCCCGAACAAGGAAGGAAGAATTTTATATTCTATTCCTTGATTCTGGAAAGGAAGAATTTTATATTCTATTTCCAGTGCAAGAAGGAAACTAGAAGTGGGATCTCCACTCCGAGAATCTGGAAGATACTGACAAACTTTCCTTTTATAGGATTGGTTATCAGATCGAAAGATGAGTTCTTCGTTTATCGAAGAGAAATTTCAACTTCAGTTACAACCATAAAAAGGTTGAACCCAAGAGAAAAGAAATGGAGTTCTTTCGTTCATCGAAAGGGGACTCCGAACTGAGAGTGAACCTTTTCGGTGGACTCACTGTCAATTGAAATTGATCAGCGAGAGATTTTGGTGGTAAAAATAAAATTGGGTTATCCTCTAGAATATTAAGTGTAATATTCTTCAAGGAACTTCCCGATAAATGAGTTGTCCTGAACGTACTAGGGATAGTACTTTTTCAAAAACTTCCCATTTATTGGCATTAATTGCCTGTTACCCTCTAAAGAAATTAGGCGGTAAGCACCGTTCGAATAGACTGTGTCTATTACAAACGGTCCTTCCCACTTAGGTTCGAATTTACCTTTCTTCTTGGAGGTGAGGATTATTGGTCGGCGAGCAGCGAGGACTAGATCTCCTTCCTTGAAGCTTCTTTGGCGGACTCTTTTGTCAAAAGCCCTGGATATCCTAGCCTGGTAGAACTCGATGTGTTGTTGAGCTTCCAAGCGCTTTTCGTCCAGCCTTTCGAGTTCCTCAAGACGTTTTTGATGATGTTCTTCGGTCGTCATCTCCGTTGCGAGAGTGATCCGAAGGGAGGGGATTTGAATCTCCAACGGCAGCACAGCTTCGCATCCGTAGACCAACGAATATGGAGTAGCTCCCGTAGGTGTGCGTATGGTAGTACGATAAGCCCAGAGCGCTTCGCCGAGTTTATCGTCCCAATCCCGTTTGTTGGTTTTCACGAGTTTTGATAAGATCTTGATGATCGTCTTGTTGAAAGCCTCAGCTAATCCGTTAGCGGCAGGGTAATAAGGTGTTGACGAAACATCTTGGATCTTGAACTTGTCACAGAACCGGATGAAGGCGTTGCTTATGAATTGCGGACCGTTGTCATGAATGATCCGCCTCGGCACGCCATGTCGGTATATGACGTGATGCTTGATGAAGTTGATGACGTTGTTCGTCTTTACTTCTTTAAGCGGAATGGCTTCAGCCCACTTTGAAAAGTAGTCGGTGATAGCGAGGATGAATCGATCACCTTTTACTGAAGGAGGAAAGATAGGACCGACAATGTCCATACCCCATGTCTCGAATGGCCAGGACGTGGTTGACGCGTGTAACCACTCCGGTGGTTGGTGTATATAGTTTGCATGTACTTGACAAGCGTGACATTCTCGAGCGTACTCAATCGCGTCACGAACCATTGTTGGCCAGAAATATCCCATTCTTCTGATTCGATCATACAGCTTGGGACCAGGCTGATGCGCACCGCATTCTCCTTCATGTGCTTCCTTAAGAACTTCTTTTGCTTCCTCGTTCGAAAGGCATCGGAGAAGCAAGTCGTCATACCCCCGGCGATATAACGTACGGGTCTCGGTATTGTAAAAGAACCGTGGTGCTCTTCGGCGAATAGATTCTTTTTCCTTTAAATCCTCTGGCAAGATGCCATATTGGACGTAATCAATGATGGGAAAGCGCCAATCTCGGGACTCAGACCTAATTTGGGTTGAGTTCACCTCTTTGGCATTTACATTTCTATCTTCTTCCTCTTCGATATCCATATCGTATATGGGTACGCAGAGTTGGTGTGATCTTACTGTGACTAGCAGTTCAGTTTCGGGTGGTTGCGCGAGTGATACTGCTAGTGCTGCCAGTGCATCTGCACGAGCGTTCTGGAGACGCGGGATATATTCGATGTAAAATTCTTCAAAAGAATCTGCCACTCTGACGGCCTCTTGGTGGTATGGAATCAGGTCTGGGTTCCTGACTTCATACTCCCCACGAACTTGGTTGACAATTAGTTGAGAATCCCCAAAGGCTTCGAGATATTCGACCCCCAGCTCCTTGGCGAAACTGAGTCCTATGAGGAGTGCGTTATACTCGGCTACGTTGTTAGAGCATGGACTCGTCAGCGAATAAGCTCGAGGCATCACGTGCTTCCCT
>BQKN01056466.1:0-17348 GCA_022839385.1 Asparagus kiusianus
TAATTGAAATTGGTTAGTGGATTATATTCTAGAATTCTTACCTCTTTTGAATCCTCCATCTTAACTTTCTTAAATTTTCTTTTCATTCTTAGTTTTATTTCTTGATTTTATTCATTCATCTTTCTTGCCTTGATTTCATTTATTCTTTAATTCTTCCTTCTCTCCTCTAAAATTCAATTTATTATCTCTTGCACATAAATCAAAACAACCACTCATCTCAATCACACACTTATTCTTTATTCCTAATTGTCACGCACAAAACATAAGAACCATTTCTAATAATCTCTTAAAATCACCTTCCTCATGGGATCGATATTTTTTATACTATAACTTGATAAATTGTGCACTTGCAATTTTGGTACATAATTATGTCGCATCAAGTTTTTGGCGCCGTTGCCGGGGAAGGTGCTAAAATAGGATTTTATTAACTTGATTATTTAACTTGTGTATTTTTCTTGTGAAGGAACCGCTTGGAGCTTAAAAATCTTGGATTGAAGATCAAGAATTTGGAGCATTGCTTTCAGGTAAGTCTTCTTTCTAGTTTTCAATTCCACCCTCTTTAGCTAGCTTCACAATTAGAGACAATTAGGATTAAAAAAACAAAAAGATTTTATTTTTGTTGACCATAATAAAATTCATCTTTTACTTGGACTTTAACTAACAAGATAATAAACCCAAACAAATTTCCCCCTTCTCACATTTGATTGTTGTTGACCATAATTAAAAAAAAAATTTATCATCCTTTTTAGTCGCTTTTAATTTCTAGGGTTGCATTTCATATAGTGTAGGAATTCACCAAAGTGATTGTAGCACTTGATTTGGCACACACTTAAAACATTATTAAGGGCAAAACCCCAATCAAGATAAGGTAAGGGATTTCATCACCCTTTCCTTAGCCCACAAATCACTAATTCCTCACTTCACAAACCCAAGCCTTCTAAAACTCATTAGACGTTGGCCCCTAAGGATTCGAGCTCAATAAGGAATAAGAAATCCTTAAGTGAACGGTTTAAGTTTTCTCAGGATAGTTAGTGTCTAAGGCAAGGTTTAGGGGTTGCGTAAAGCGCTCCGTAAGGAAAGAGGTACTTAATTGATCTTTGATCACCCTCTAGTACTATCCTTACCTGGCTAACTACCTGGGTAAAACTTTGATCTTTTCACTGTAGGAATTTTTGGTTAGGAGCTGGTCTAGTGGAGTTAGGCTAAACCCTAGAGTTAGAATTGATTGAAAAGTGATTGCTTTGATTTGTTTTAGTTAGGATTTTTCTTTTTCTTTATCTTCTCATAAAAAAACTAATTTTCTTCCTTTCTTTCCTAAAAAAACTAATTTTCTTTCTTAAAAAAAAACTTGTTTTGGTATATGCAAATTTGGGTTCGGGATAATTTTCATCGCTTAATCCGTGTTGAACCAATCCAAGAAATGGCAAATCAACCAGTTCTTCAGGATATGTGTTACCCCACCAGAAATGCAATTCCATCTTGCATAAGACTCCCCGAAGTAAATGGAGCAAATTTCGAGCTTAGACCGCATTTCATAAATTTGCTTCCCAAATTCCTAGGTAATGAAACAGAAGATGCATATATATTTATCTCGGAATTTGAGGAAGTATGCATTATGATTAAAATGAGAGAATTAACCGAAGATGCAATTAAGCTCAGATTTATTCCATTTGCCCTTAAGGACAAAGCTAAAAAATGATTGTACAGCTTACCGACAAATTCCATCTTAACTTGGGAGGAATTTGTCACCGTTTTTCTCAAGAAAATTTTCCCTATTCACAAAATGGTAAAGCTTAGGAATAGCATTCAGAATTTCAAAATTGTCCCGGGAGAGCCATTCTGGAAATACTTTGACCGATTTAAAGATCTTTTAATCCAATGTCCTCATCACGGTCTAGAAAAATGGCAATTGTGCCAAGTCATATATGAAGGATTGGACTATTCTTCAAAAACATCTTTAGAATCGATGTGTCAGGGAGATTTTATGAGGAAGAACGCTGATGAAGCTTGGGAATTTCTAGAGAGTTTATCTGAAAAAACAATGCAGTGGGAAAACTGTGATGACAGGGTTTCATCTGTTTCCCAATCTAAGTCTAGTGGTCTTTCCCTGGAGTCAAACATTGCGTCTGAAGCGAAGATGGCGACGATTATGCGGAGGTTAGAAGCCTTAGAAGTTAAGGAACGAGCTTCGGCTCAAATCAATCATATTTCTGCCCCGGGATGTCATAACTGTCAGTCTCCTACCCACGTTTCAGAGGAATGTCCTCTTCTAGGAAACAACCACGCTTTAGAACAGATGAACGCTGCATTTTAGCGCCCTAGACATGATCCATTTTCTCCAACCTACAATCCAGGTTGGAGAAATCATCCTAATTTTGCTTGGAACCAAGGAAATTCTCATGGAAACCAAAACTTCATTCCCGCGTCGAACCAACAATTCCCTAGGGGAAACACTGTCCCGTTCAATGTACCGAACAATTTTTCTAACCCACCTTTTCCAACCCAACATCCTAATCCTCACCAGCCCACAAATCAATCAAATTCTGATCATGACAAACGTTTGAGTGTCTTAGAAAAGGGTTTAGAAGCTATGATCAAAGCTTCTACACAAACTACCAACATGTTGACTCAATCATCTACCACTCTAAATTCATTCATGCAAACCACCGGCCAAGTGCTCAACTCGAACACACAAGCCATAGCCCGGTTAGAAACCTAACTTGGGCAACTAGCTGCTGCCGTGAGTGAGAGAGAAAAAGGAAAATTCCCTAGTCAACCTGTTGCAAACCCTAAAGACACTGGATCCAGTTCCAACAACCCAGCTCAACTGAATGCAATTCACACACTGCGATCAGGAAAACAAGTAGACAATCAGGTTAGAATGCCACCGGATCAAACCCCTTCTCCCATTCAAAACACTCCTTCCGATGAAAAAATTCCTTCCGATGACCTAAATGCTGAACTTAAGATTGAGCCTGATCTAGATAGGTATAGGCCCGTTACCCCTTTCCAGATAGACTCAAACCTAGGAAAAACTCCCCGTAGGTTGAGAAAATCCTAGAAACGTTTAAACAGGTCAAGATCAACATCCCTCTCCTAGATGCAATCGAACAAATCCCTTCTTATGCAAAGTTCTTGAAGGACTTATGCACTAAGAAAAGAACCACCAATGTCCCCAAGAAAGTCTTCTTAGCTGCCAACCTCAGTGAATTTTTTTCAAAACCCATGCCGTTGAAATATAAGGACCCTGGTTGTCCCACAATTCCATGCGTCATATGTAACACCCACATTGATAAGGCACTTCTAGACTTGGGAGCCAGCGTCAACCTCCTTCCTTATTCAGTCTATCAACAGCTAGGTGTAGGAGAACTTAAACCGACAAGATGCACTCTACAGTTAGCTGATAGATCTGTAAAAATTCCCAAAGGAGAGGTAGAGGATGTTCTGATCAAAGTTGGAGAGTTCATTTTCCCTGTTGATTTTATTGTCTTGGAAACGCAGCCCGTTTCTAATCTCAAAAGTCAAATCCCCGTCATTCTAGGAAGACCGTTCATAACCACCTCAAATGCTTTGATAAACTGGAGAACCGATCAGATGAAACTATCTTTTGGGAATATGACTGTTGACCTCAATATCTTCAACTTAGGGAGACAGCCTAGTGATCCATCTGATGAACCCATGGAAGTGAATTTCATTTAAGGAATATCCAGTGAACAACAAGAGGGAGAGTGTGAGTCTGATTCAAATGCATCTGATTTAATGATTGAGGAGCTTTCTGATGACGAACTTGAGATAGAACCACTGGTCAATCATGTTTTTGCTGTTGGCTGGCAACGAGAACCCTTAGAGATAGAACCCCGAGTCCAGCTTCGCCCATCTGTGGAGGAACCCCCTAAGTTAGAGCTCAAACCTCTACCCGAAAATCTAGAGTATGCCTACTTAGGGGAGAACGAGTCTTTACCAGTTATCATTTCTTCTGAGTTGACTACCGATCAAAAGGAAGCTCTCTTAGCTGTTTTAAGAGAGAATAGGGAAGCCATTGAATGGACCATGGCTGATATCAAAGGGATTAGTCCAACCATTGTTCAACACCGAATCCATTTGATAGATGATGCCAAACCTACTAGAGATGCTCAACGTAGGTTAAACCCAGTGATGAAAGAAGCCATTAGGAAAGACATTCTGAAATGTCTCGATCATGGGATCATTTATCCCATTTCTAATAGTTCATGGGTGAGTCCAGTCCAAGTTGTTCCAAAGAAATCTGGGATCACCGTGATCCAAAATGAGGCTAATGAACTGATTCCCACTCGAATCCAAACTGGATGGCGAGTCTGTATTGACTACAGAAAACTCAACTTAGCCACTCGGAAAGATCACTTCCCTCTTCCTTTCATTGACCAAATGTTAGAGCGTTTAGCAGGACACGAGTTCTATTGTTTCCTGGATGGATATTCAGGATATAATCAAATCCCTATCGCTCCCGAAGATCAGGAGAAAACCACCTTCACTTGCCCGTATGGAACATTCGCATACCGACGCATGCCTTTTGGCCTGTGCAATGCACCGGCCACATTCCAAAGTTGCATGATCAGTATTTTTTCCGACATGGTAGAGCGATTTCTCAAAATTTTCATGGATGACTTTTCCATTTTTGGTGACACATTTTCCCAATGTTTGCATCATCTTAAACTGGTCCTAGAACGGTGTAGGGAGAAAAATCTGACTCTCAATTGGGAGAAATGTCATTTCATGGTCAAACAAGGCATTGTCTTAGGACATGTAGTTTCCAATAGGGGAATCGAAGTGGACAAAGCTAAGGTAGATCTCATTTCCAGTCTTCCTCCTCCTAAAACTGTCAAAGATGTCAGATCATTTCTTGGTCATGCTGGTTTTTACCGACGTTTCATCAAGGATTTCAGCAAAATTGCTAGACCTTTGACCAATCTCTTAGCCAAGGATACATCATTTGTCTTCTCTCCCGACTGCCTCAAAGCTTTCGAATATCTGAAAAATGAGCTAACCACAGCTCCTATCATTCATGCACCGGACTGGACCTTACCATTCGAACTGATGTGTGATGCATCTGATTCTGCAATTGGAGCTGTTTTAGGACAACTGTTTGATGGGAAACCGCATGTGATCTACTACGCCAGTAGGACTCTGAATGATGCCCAGCAAAATTACTCTGTCACAGAGAAAGAGTTTTTAGCTGTAGTCTTTGCCTTAGAAAAACTCAGGTCCTAACTCATCGGTTCCTTAACCAAAGTTTTTGTAATGACCATAAATTTTTAATACTGATTTACATAACATTCCTGGTATTTAAATATTAAATTTTATTTTAAAAAGAATAATTATATTGTTACCAATTTTCTAGAAAATTTAATGATTTACAAATTAGGCTTCATATTTATTTGGTTAATTATAAATTAAATTATTTTAATTGATCCTTGTAATATTTTAATTATTTTTCTATTTAATTTTGTTTTAATAATAATAATAATATTTCAAATTTCAATTGCCTCTCTCACCCCACGTATTTCCCCCACTTTCCCCATCTCTCCCCATGTCCGTATATTGTACAACCAACATCACCCACACTGTACACTCATCCCACTCCCTAAACAACTACCCACGTACACCCCAACTCCTCATTTAAAAATTCAACAGCCTTCATCTCTCCTTCAGCTCTCTCTCTCTCTCTCTCCACTCATTGCTCTCTCTCTCTTCGAAAGGACTTGAACCAGCTCCATCTCCTCTCTCTCAACCTCCAGCGAACCCAACAACCGAGCGGCCACCCCCTGACCTCCGACAACTCGTGCCCCATCCCTCTTCCACTAACCGCGCCGCCGCCGCTCATCCCCAACATCCGACCGCCCTCCTCAACCTCTGAGCTCGCCGCTGTCCAGCCGAGCTCCTCCGCCTCAAGCCCCACTCGAGCGCCCAAACAGCCGCCTCAGTCCCGCTCGCCACCTCCGTTCTTCACCTCCTCCACGTCGTCAGCCATCGTCGAGCTCCACCTTCCCCCTGTCGCCGCCTTCAACTCTTCCACCACCTGCAACACCGCCTCCGGCCACCCCTCTCTCTCACTCTCGTTCTCCTCCACTCCCAACTCCGCCACCAGCGCCTTTGCCGCCTCCACCCTTGGCCAGCGCCGTCGAGCACCCCCAGTACCACCTCCGTCCATTGCCACCTCCTCGACAGTCCTCTCCCCGTCGTCGACGTCGATACGTTCGACAAATACCTGAGGCAAGATCTCGCGTTTACCTTGTTTCTTAACTAATGATTAATATCGTGATTAATCTGATGATTAGATATAAATAAACTATTTTGTGATTAATTATGGTGACTGGTATGATTTTCATATGTAGGTAAATTATTTATTTGTGGTTAATATGTAATTTTGAATATTGCGTGGAATGGTGATTTTGAGTGCACGATAAAAATTAGATGAATAATGTTGCAAATTGTATTTTAAGAGATTTTAGACATGAAATGATGAGTTATGTATTAAAATTAGATTTTACGAAATTTTATCGAAAATGAATTAATTAAGGGAATTTATAAAATGGGAAAATATTATTTTTCATGCAGAAGGGATTAATATAATTATTTTAAATTAGTTGTGATGAGAAATAGTTTTAAATAATAATTTTGGAAAAAATAATATTAATATTTATGATAGTGTGACTGATCGCCGTAGAGCGCGACGTTTCAGGTACAAAACGACATAGATTTCTAGTTTACCGTATTATTATTTTAGGAAAATGTAATTATCGATATTTTGCATGAGGAGTTTGGAAATTCTAGAAGTGATGAAGTTCCTTATGTATGTATTCATGCTGTAGTATTTTGTTTATGTATTTCATGTTTATTATAGTTCTCATTTCCGTTACATAAATCCGCGTAATCATGTTTAACATGCTATGCTCATGATCTGTTGATGTGCTGAGAACCTTAGTAGTTCATGACTTAGTGGCATTGTGCGTCATGAACAGACTTAGTGACATGTGTGAGTTTAGGTGGTGAACCCGAGTTCCAACGAGGATTATGGTTGTTTTAGAAAATACAAGAGAGTTGGGATGGGGAAGTCCATGTTCGTGTGATCGGATAAGGCTGTTGATGTATCTTCCAGACTCGCGCCAGTGAATTCGTGTAGTCACTGGGGTTGGTTTGTTGGGCTAAAGTGAATTCGTGTAGTCATTTTAGTCAGTGAATTTGTGTAGTCACCCGGGTTCTGCTTGAGTTCGGACCAGGCCGAAATCGGATTGCGTGTAGTCCTCTGACCGATTCGTGTAGCGGCATTGGATGCACGTAGGGGATTTGTGAACAGTCAGTTATCCGATGACAGGAGCGTTGACTCTGTGTGAGATGTGGACCACTAAGTTTTAGGTTGGTTAGTATTCGACCCAGTCATTATATTCACATAGCTGTATGATACTATTAGATTTTAGTTGCATGTATCGTTGTCCTTTCTGTTAGTATCATTATTATTATAGCATGAGTCATTAGACCGTTTTATTGTTCACGTGAGATCTTGCCCGTGCCTTGCACGCTGACGTACACCTGTTTTCTCTGGTGTGCGTCAGACTTAGGAGACGAACAGGTTCAGTTCGATGGTACGGCCGAGCCAGTGTATGCCCAGCCAGGAGGTCCTTCCGATGGAGTGGAAGAACAAGCTGAAGCATAGATGTGTTTTTCTTTCTGTAGTAACTGATAGAACACTCTTATAGTTTTCTTTAGTTGGTGACAGATATGGTTATTTGTTAGTAGTTCCTTTTATTATGGACTATGTATTTCTTATTTTCTAGTTGAACTGTGTTGTAGTAAGGGTATGTTGAACCCGTATTTATGTCTGGGATGATCTGTTGATGATATGTTTATTTCGTATTCTGGGTTGTCTTACATTCTTACTATTGTGATTGGGGACCTGTGACTGAGATTTATATATTTGACGCTTAGCGTATTGGATTGAGAAGAAAAAGAAAAAAAATAATAGTATATATATTTCTTCTCAATCTAATACGTCGCGGGCTTGTTCACGTTCCGATTCCCCGGTATTTTGGGAAGCGGGGCGTGACAGTTTTCACTGATCATGCCGCGCTAAAGTATCTTTTGACCAAAAAGGATGCTAAAGCACGGCTCATTAGATGGATTCTCCTTCTTCAAGAGTTTGACATTCAAATTCTTGACAGAAGGGGAACAGAGAACCCCGTAGCAGATCACCTCTCTCGTCTCCCAAATGCACCAACATCAACCGTTCCAATCAATGAACATTTTCCAGATGAACAACTCCTAGAAATCCAATCTGTTCCCTGGTTCGCTGACATTGTGAACTACATAGTCATGAACCAGATCCCTTCTCATTGGTCCAAACAGGATAGATCCCGTTTTCTCTCCCAAGTAAAATACTTTTACTGGGATGATCCATATCTGTTCAAATACTGTCCTGATCAGATCTTTAGGAGGTGTGTTCCCACTGAAGAAACTAGGAGTGTTCTATCCTTCTGTCATGAGCAAGCCTGTGGGGGCCACTTTGGCCCGAGAAAAACTACTGAAAAAGTTCTCCAATCTGGGCTGTATTGGCCCACTCTTTTCAAGGATTCATTCGAGTTTTGCAAAACCTGTAACCGCTGTCAGCTGTTAAGGAAGGTCACTAGGAGAAATATGATGCCTCTACAACCCATTTTTTCCGTTAAACTTTTTGATCTGTGGGGTATTGATTTCATGGGACCATTTCCAAATTCCTTTGGAAATGCCTACATTCTAGTAGCCGTTGAATACATGTCAAAATGGGTTGAGGCGGTAGCTTGCAAAACTAATGACAACAAGGTCGTTGTCAAGTTTTTGAAAGAGAACATTTTTGCCCGGTTTGGAATACCTCGAGCGATCATCAGTGATAACGGTACACATTTCTGTAACCGTTCTTTCGAGGCTTTGATGAAGAAATATTCAATCACACACAAACTGTCAACTCCTTATCACCCCCAAACCAGTGGACAAGTAGAGGTCACAAACAGACAGATCAAACAAATCTTAGAAAAAACAGTTAATCATAACAGAAAAGATTGGTCTGTAAAATTGTGTGATGCTCTGTGGGCGTATAGAACAGCTTTCAAGGCCAATTTGGGGATGTCACCATACAGATTAGTGTTTGGGAAAGCTTGCCACCTACCAGTAGAGTTGGAACATCGAGCAATGTGGGCAATAAAACAGTTAAATTTTGACTCAGACTCAGCAGGTAAAAACAGATTGCTCCAAATAAATGAGTTGGAAAAAATTCGGAATGATGCATACATAAACACAAAAATTTACAAAGAGAAAACAAAAATTTTTCATGACAAATCAATTTTGCGAAAAATTTTCTCTCCAGGACAAAAAGTTTTATTGTACAATTCAAAATTGCATCTTTTTCCGGGAAAATTGAGATCAAGATGGACTGGTCTATTTTTTGTTAAACAAGTTTTTCCACATGGAGCTGTCGAGATAGAAAATCCTAAAAATGGTAATATTTTTAAAATAAATGGTCAACGTTTGAAACCATTTTTAGAATTTTCTACGCTCGGAGAGGAAGAGGTGTTGGTTCTTCATGAACCTCATTATCTGTAAAAAAAAATCTAATTTTTCTTTTGTTCTTAAAAAAAACCAAAAAATTAATAATAATAATTTTTCTTTTGTTTCTTAAAAAAAAGTTCTTTTGTTTCTTATATAAAAAAAAACAACAAAAATTTGAATAAGTAACATATGTTACAAAAAAACATAATTACTTACAATTTTTCTCTTATTTGATTTCTTCATCCTCATACTAACAGTAATTGCAGATCCTTATCATCATCGTCAACCGAACAACTGTAAGTTCTTCAATTTTATCTGTTTTACTTTGTGCTTCAGCGAATTTGCATTGAGGACAATGCAAAATTTAGGTGTGGGGGTGAGAAATACATATTTTCCTCTTTATTTGACCTTTTTAGTTGCATTTTTTCTTTTTTGTTAAAAAAAATTTATAAAAATATTGTCACTTGCCAAATTAATAGAGTTAAGTAATAATTGATCAAATTGATAAATTTTAAATTTTCTAAAGTCTTAGTTAGTGACATTTTCAAGTTCACCTTTTATGATAACTCCAAATAAAATTCTTAAGAAATAATTTTTCAACTAGTATACTTTACTTAAGTCTTATCTTAGATTTTTAATTAAAAATAATGAAATTTTTACATGCTTAACTTAGAGTTGAAAATATTTTTTCAAGTTATCTTGATTTACACAATTTTTTTTAAAGACTATATATACTTACACATATATATATTTAAAAAAAAACTAACCTTATAAAAGAAGAGTGCGAAAAATGGGCACCACCAAAAAAAAACTCTTAAATTCAAGGTGATTCTATCTTATAAAGCCTAAGTTGACTGAGCAATTAAGCCCAAGGAGTATCTCTATACTTAATGACCTAAGCCCAATTGGGTTGGGATTCATTGGCCCAAAACTCGTTAAATGGTCACTTAGAAAGCCCGTTAAAATAGAAAACAATCACCAAGAATTAGAGAGTGGAAAAAATATACATATATATAACACTAACCATTGTTTTTATATATTGTTGTTTTGTATATATGGTCTTGAAAAATAATTTTTGATCAAGAGACTTGAAAGTTATTTAAAACAAAGAGTTGGCATGTTCTTTTCAAAACTTTTTAATTAAATTTCTAAGATTTGACTTGGTTTTGTATTGCTATAACGAAAAAGATTTTCTAGGGGATTTACATTGGAGTTATATATAAAAACGTTTTCTTGATTATTAACTAGCTTCAATTAGAATGTTTAAATATATCAAGGAAAATCTGTTATTTACTGACTTATTTAACTTGGCAAGTTGACCGAATTTTGTGGGTATATTCACTGCAAACCCTCACGAGACTACAACTCGTCCACTAGGGTAACCTAGGGGTTTAAAGGCTTGTTGTATGCGCTAAATACAACCGCGATTCCTGCGAAAGTGAGTTAGGATTTTTTTTTATTTTCTTTGCTAGAGGACTAGCAAAGTTTAGGTGTGGGGGTATTTGATAATCATATTTTATTATAATTTTATACCCTCATTATCTATTTTATATGAATAAATATACCACTAATAATTGTTTTTATCTTTTAATTGCAGGTTAATAAAGAATAAATCCCAAAAATCCCATCTCTTAACAAAGACCCTTGAGTAAATGAAGAAATAAGAGAATTAATTTTTGAAAGTCACATGTATGCAAAGAATGAGAATGGAATGGACTTGGATGCAAGAGTTGGAATGAATTGGACTTTTATGCTAAATCACATGAATGGGGTGACTTTGCTTTGCTGCAGGGATTTTAATCATGGACCGAATTGTTCATTTTCAAATGACAACTTCATGCAAGGAAACCGGACCAGTGGACTTGAGATGGAAAATCAAATATGGGCCGAAACCAAATGAAGGCTTGGACTTGAGATTATTTTGTGGACTTTGCTGCAGTGGGCCGAAATCAAAAGCATGTGATGAAGACCTGACTTGAGGAGTTGCTGCATTATTTCTCAAACAAGATCAAAATGGCCAGACTTCATTTTGGGCCGGACTTTGCTTGGACTCAAAAATCAAATGGAATGTGAACCTGCAGCATGAATGGAGAATTTGATTTTCTTTTGGAAAATCAATTAGATCATATAGGCCGGATTTGAAATCATTTGATTGCTGTAGCTGAAAATCAAAGCTTTGGAAATCAAATGAATAACCTGCTGAAGACCGCACATGGGCTGTAGCTGAAAATCACATAAATGGGGATTTGATTACAGCTCACATGGGCCGAAATTGAAATGTGGACTTGGCTTTTAATTTTCAAAATCAAATAAATCATGGACTTGGGCTGCAGAAAATTGTATTGGATTTTGATTTTCTTTTGAAAATCAAATAAATCATATGGGCCTCTTATGTTGGGATAGAGAAGAACAAAAAGCAAAATCAAAGGTGGAGATTGTTACTTGGGGCTCAAGACAAATCCAATGGCTCATATTCATTGAAGATTACTATAAATAGGGGTAGAGAGTGAGGGGTTAAGGGTGTGAAAATTTTTGTAAACTCCTTTTGGAGAGGAGGGCTACTCTTAATTGAGAAGGTCTTCCAAAAAAATTATAACTTTAGTTACAATTAATAAAAATAATTTTTTTTCCTCTTTAAATTTGTTCTTTCTCCTCTTTGTTGAATGATGAGGATGGAGATGAAGAGCAATTTGAAGGTTTGCATTTCTTTTCTCTTTTATTTCTTTTTAGTAATTTCTTTATTATTGCTTATTAGTTAGATTTAAATTCATGCTTGTAGTGTAGATTTATTTTCTTGTCTTTTTATTTCTTTTTGCACTTTAATTTGTAGAGTAGATTTATTTTCTTGTAATTAATTTCTGCAATTTATTTTGTAGTTTAGATTTTTATTTTCTTTGTAATTAGATTTATTTCTTGTTCATAGTTTAGATTTTCTTTTCTTTTTATTTTTGTAATTAGTTCTTTTTCTTGTTTTTATTTCTTAAGATGTGAATTTAATTCTTGTAAGAATCTTAGAATTGTATGAAACTAGTCTAATTTCCTTTATATTGTATGAATTATTCTCTTGCACTTAAAATGTTCATGTTTAGGATAATCAACTAGAGAACTAATCGGTAGAAGAATAATTTGATAATCTATGCTTATCTTAAATGGTTTGATAGGTTATGCTTATGAATTCTAGGATTATTATCATGTTGTTGTTCTTATCATGAATAGTAATTTTAACTTAGATGATAATTTGATAGGTTACACTTTCCTTAAATGGTTTGATAATTTATGCTTAATAAATCTAAGTTGAAATATGATAAAAAGAGAATAGTTTATATTTTATAATTGAAATTGGTTAGTGGATTATATTCTAGAATTCTTACCTCTTTTGAATCCTCCATCTTAACTTTCTTAAATTTTCTTTTCATTCTTAGTTTTATTTCTTGATTTTATTCATTCATCTTTCTTGCCTTGATTTCATTTATTCTTTAATTCTTCCTTCTCTCCTCTAAAATTCAATTTATTATCTCTTGCACATAAATCAAAACAACCACTCATCTCAATCACACACTTATTCTTTATTCCTAATTGTCACGCACAAAACATAAGAACCATTTCTAATAATCTCTTAAAATCACCTTCCTCATGGGATCGATATTTTTTATACTATAACTTGATAAATTGTGCACTTGCAATTTTGGTACATAATTATGTCGCATCAAGTTTTTGGCGCCGTTGCCGGGGAAGGTGCTAAAATAGGATTTTATTAACTTGATTATTTAACTTGTGTATTTTTCTTGTGAAGGAACCGCTTGGAGCTTAAAAATCTTGGATTGAAGATCAAGAATTTGGAGCATTGCTTTCAGGTAAGTCTTCTTTCTAGTTTTCAATTCCACCCTCTTTAGCTAGCTTCACAATTAGAGACAATTAGGATTAAAAAAACAAAAAGATTTTATTTTTGTTGACCATAATAAAATTCATCTTTTACTTGGACTTTAACTAACAAGATAATAAACCCAAACAAATTTCCCCCTTCTCACATTTGATTGTTGTTGACCATAATTAAAAAAAAAATTTATCATCCTTTTTAGTCGCTTTTAATTTCTAGGGTTGCATTTCATATAGTGTAGGAATTCACCAAAGTGATTGTAGCACTTGATTTGGCACACACTTAAAACATTATTAAGGGCAAAACCCCAATCAAGATAAGGTAAGGGATTTCATCACCCTTTCCTTAGCCCACAAATCACTAATTCCTCACTTCACAAACCCAAGCCTTCTAAAACTCATTAGACGTTGGCCCCTAAGGATTCGAGCTCAATAAGGAATAAGAAATCCTTAAGTGAACGGTTTAAGTTTTCTCAGGATAGTTAGTGTCTAAGGCAAGGTTTAGGGGTTGCGTAAAGCGCTCCGTAAGGAAAGAGGTACTTAATTGATCTTTGATCACCCTCTAGTACTATCCTTACCTGGCTAACTACCTGGGTAAAACTTTGATCTTTTCACTGTAGGAATTTTTGGTTAGGAGCTGGTCTAGTGGAGTTAGGCTAAACCCTAGAGTTAGAATTGATTGAAAAGTGATTGCTTTGATTTGTTTTAGTTAGGATTTTTCTTTTTCTTTATCTTCTCATAAAAAAACTAATTTTCTTCCTTTCTTTCCTAAAAAAACTAATTTTCTTTCTTAAAAAAAAACTTGTTTTGGTATATGCAAATTTGGGTTCGGGATAATTTTCATCGCTTAATCCGTGTTGAACCAATCCAAGAAATGGCAAATCAACCAGTTCTTCAGGATATGTGTTACCCCACCAGAAATGCAATTCCATCTTGCATAAGACTCCCCGAAGTAAATGGAGCAAATTTCGAGCTTAGACCGCATTTCATAAATTTGCTTCCCAAATTCCTAGGTAATGAAACAGAAGATGCATATATATTTATCTCGGAATTTGAGGAAGTATGCATTATGATTAAAATGAGAGAATTAACCGAAGATGCAATTAAGCTCAGATTTATTCCATTTGCCCTTAAGGACAAAGCTAAAAAATGATTGTACAGCTTACCGACAAATTCCATCTTAACTTGGGAGGAATTTGTCACCGTTTTTCTCAAGAAAATTTTCCCTATTCACAAAATGGTAAAGCTTAGGAATAGCATTCAGAATTTCAAAATTGTCCCGGGAGAGCCATTCTGGAAATACTTTGACCGATTTAAAGATCTTTTAATCCAATGTCCTCATCACGGTCTAGAAAAATGGCAATTGTGCCAAGTCATATATGAAGGATTGGACTATTCTTCAAAAACATCTTTAGAATCGATGTGTCAGGGAGATTTTATGAGGAAGAACGCTGATGAAGCTTGGGAATTTCTAGAGAGTTTATCTGAAAAAACAATGCAGTGGGAAAACTGTGATGACAGGGTTTCATCTGTTTCCCAATCTAAGTCTAGTGGTCTTTCCCTGGAGTCAAACATTGCGTCTGAAGCGAAGATGGCGACGATTATGCGGAGGTTAGAAGCCTTAGAAGTTAAGGAACGAGCTTCGGCTCAAATCAATCATATTTCTGCCCCGGGATGTCATAACTGTCAGTCTCCTACCCACGTTTCAGAGGAATGTCCTCTTCTAGGAAACAACCACGCTTTAGAACAGATGAACGCTGCATTTTAGCGCCCTAGACATGATCCATTTTCTCCAACCTACAATCCAGGTTGGAGAAATCATCCTAATTTTGCTTGGAACCAAGGAAATTCTCATGGAAACCAAAACTTCATTCCCGCGTCGAACCAACAATTCCCTAGGGGAAACACTGTCCCGTTCAATGTACCGAACAATTTTTCTAACCCACCTTTTCCAACCCAACATCCTAATCCTCACCAGCCCACAAATCAATCAAATTCTGATCATGACAAACGTTTGAGTGTCTTAGAAAAGGGTTTAGAAGCTATGATCAAAGCTTCTACACAAACTACCAACATGTTGACTCAATCATCTACCACTCTAAATTCATTCATGCAAACCACCGGCCAAGTGCTCAACTCGAACACACAAGCCATAGCCCGGTTAGAAACCTAACTTGGGCAACTAGCTGCTGCCGTGAGTGAGAGAGAAAAAGGAAAATTCCCTAGTCAACCTGTTGCAAACCCTAAAGACACTGGATCCAGTTCCAACAACCCAGCTCAACTGAATGCAATTCACACACTGCGATCAGGAAAACAAGTAGACAATCAGGTTAGAATGCCACCGGATCAAACCCCTTCTCCCATTCAAAACACTCCTTCCGATGAAAAAATTCCTTCCGATGACCTAAATGCTGAACTTAAGATTGAGCCTGATCTAGATAGGTATAGGCCCGTTACCCCTTTCCAGATAGACTCAAACCTAGGAAAAACTCCCCGTAGGTTGAGAAAATCCTAGAAACGTTTAAACAGGTCAAGATCAACATCCCTCTCCTAGATGCAATCGAACAAATCCCTTCTTATGCAAAGTTCTTGAAGGACTTATGCACTAAGAAAAGAACCACCAATGTCCCCAAGAAAGTCTTCTTAGCTGCCAACCTCAGTGAATTTTTTTCAAAACCCATGCCGTTGAAATATAAGGACCCTGGTTGTCCCACAATTCCATGCGTCATATGTAACACCCACATTGATAAGGCACTTCTAGACTTGGGAGCCAGCGTCAACCTCCTTCCTTATTCAGTCTATCAACAGCTAGGTGTAGGAGAACTTAAACCGACAAGATGCACTCTACAGTTAGCTGATAGATCTGTAAAAATTCCCAAAGGAGAGGTAGAGGATGTTCTGATCAAAGTTGGAGAGTTCATTTTCCCTGTTGATTTTATTGTCTTGGAAACGCAGCCCGTTTCTAATCTCAAAAGTCAAATCCCCGTCATTCTAGGAAGACCGTTCATAACCACCTCAAATGCTTTGATAAACTGGAGAACCGATCAGATGAAACTATCTTTTGGGAATATGACTGTTGACCTCAATATCTTCAACTTAGGGAGACAGCCTAGTGATCCATCTGATGAACCCATGGAAGTGAATTTCATTTAAGGAATATCCAGTGAACAACAAGAGGGAGAGTGTGAGTCTGATTCAAATGCATCTGATTTAATGATTGAGGAGCTTTCTGATGACGAACTTGAGATAGAACCACTGGTCAATCATGTTTTTGCTGTTGGCTGGCAACGAGAACCCTTAGAGATAGAACCCCGAGTCCAGCTTCGCCCATCTGTGGAGGAACCCCCTAAGTTAGAGCTCAAACCTCTACCCGAAAATCTAGAGTATGCCTACTTAGGGGAGAACGAGTCTTTACCAGTTATCATTTCTTCTGAGTTGACTACCGATCAAAAGGAAGCTCTCTTAGCTGTTTTAAGAGAGAATAGGGAAGCCATTGAATGGACCATGGCTGATATCAAAGGGATTAGTCCAACCATTGTTCAACACCGAATCCATTTGATAGATGATGCCAAACCTACTAGAGATGCTCAACGTAGGTTAAACCCAGTGATGAAAGAAGCCATTAGGAAAGACATTCTGAAATGTCTCGATCATGGGATCATTTATCCCATTTCTAATAGTTCATGGGTGAGTCCAGTCCAAGTTGTTCCAAAGAAATCTGGGATCACCGTGATCCAAAATGAGGCTAATGAACTGATTCCCACTCGAATCCAAACTGGATGGCGAGTCTGTATTGACTACAGAAAACTCAACTTAGCCACTCGGAAAGATCACTTCCCTCTTCCTTTCATTGACCAAATGTTAGAGCGTTTAGCAGGACACGAGTTCTATTGTTTCCTGGATGGATATTCAGGATA